>JAOTRA010000020.1:1175539-1212145 GCA_026260255.1 Pseudolaguvia tuberculata
ATATATAGCAATACTCTTGAAAGCCCCCAAAGGTTCACAAACCCCAGTTTTGAAATACAGCACAGTGTAAATGTTATTTTATCTTATCTTAGAAGGTTGGGTGTCAGCTATGATATAGCACCACTGAAGCAGGACGGGTTGAGGGTCTTGCTCAAAGACCCAATGGTGTCTGACCGGCAGGGGTGGCAGACTTGCAGGTCTTCCAAAGAAGAACTTGGAACCTTAACCATTCAAGCCACTAATACTCCCACATGTAGGACCACATGGTACCGAAGTGTGTAAGGCGTGTATAATTTACAGCAATCCGTTTTACAAAAATACAACAAAAACAAAACTTCTCCGCAATCATATAAAGAATATAATTCATCAGCTTCTGTGTGTTTACGAAGGTGCTGCTTAAGAACCGTACCATTTTTTGGACTTGAGACGAGGAGGTGGATTTCTTGGGATGAGGAAGAGCGCTCGCATCGGGTGCATGTCACAAAGTGCTGAACAGACAAAAGAGGGTAAGTTCACCTGGCAACCCCCAAGTTCAAGAGCCAGACAATCAGGACAAGCGACTTATGTCAAGGTCATCAGTTCAGAATTGATGGAAAAGATTGGAATAATGTACTTTTTACCCACAGTGGTTGCTAGGTGGAGGTGGGATTCGAACACCTTAACCACTAGGCTACTACTTCCCACTACTTCTATTTAAATTTAGATTTTTTTGGTTTTAGGCCATGTCTATTGTTAAGCACTATATAAATAAAATAAATTAAAATAAACAGCAACTTGAAATCGAAATACAGCTTAAAACTACACATTATGATTAAACAAAGACGTCCAAGAAGAATATTTATACGGCAATGGAAAAATAAATTAAAATTACTGTCTTCAGGACTATACGGCGCTATATCAATGAACTTCCATACATAAGGCGAACCGGATTATAATGCGCATTAAGCAAAGGTGTAGAGGGAATTTTTTGAAGAAGTGCACATCACAAAAGCATTTTTAAATGCTAAAGATGCGGGACTTTTGCGCTGCATACGGGCGGACTAAAACAGAACTGAACCGGGACAAAGCTTGGAGAAAGAGTATATAATATAAAGTGCTACATCAAAATGTTAGAAAACATTGTGTGCGCTTATTATTTCAGGAAATAATATTTCAGGTATGGTGGTTAGCGGATCATGTCATATATAAATAAATGAGTGCGCAAAGAATACATCAGTATTTATAGAATACATACGAGGAGCTCCTTCAGCCATTTCAATAGCAGTGATGCCACATGACCACAGGTCACTCTGCAGGAAAAGACAAAACAGTCTGACCACAGAGCAATCAACAGATCTGTTTTAATAATCACTTCACAATAACACATCTTAGCTATTTAGTTGCCACACTGCCATGTTTTTACATAATAATAATATAAAAAAACCCACTCTGTAGTCGTATGTAGCGTCAGGGTTCTCATCGCAGGCAATGACCTCAGGTGCCATCCAATATGGCGTGCCGATAAACGTATTCCTTCTGCCGACTGTCCGGTCCAGCTGGGCACTTACGCCAAAATCAACTGTACAAGATTGCAAAGAAATAAGCTAAAGCAGACACAAATAAGAAACAGAGGTTCTGGGTTGTCCAGAGAAGTTGGTCTGATTACATACAATTACTTTACTGACTCACCTAGTTTGACCTCTGCGTTCTCGGTTAGCAGGACATTTTGTCCTTTGATGTCACGGTGGATCACGTGGTGAGCGTGCAAATGGGCCAGACCCTAAACCATACCAAGTATTAAGGAACATGTATTGAAGATGTCAGTCATAAACCGCAGGTTTAATTCACAAAAGACAAGACTAACGAGTTAGTTACTTACAAATTAATAAATATGAATCTTCAAATTTACAATAAACAGGCACACAAACCTTAAAATTACAATCAAAACAATAGGATTGCAGTAACCTTAAAAAGTCTAAGAATTAAAAATGCAACCTATCAAAAAGAAGAAAAGAAAATCTATTATTTCAACATGTGAAAGCATTGTGTGTAACCTTCTACTGCCATCTGTTAGTGAGTCTGGAATCTTTCTGATTACCCTTCGCCTATGCCTTTGCTGAAAGACCGACAGATTTAAGGCTTGTGCAACAATCACACCAGAAAGACAATAAAGGGTCAACTGTAGGTACACACACTGCATCCTTTAGTGCCAACTGCACATATTATTGGATTTTATCATCACATTTTATGTATTGGATTACACATAGTATAAAACAGCACTGAAATGAGTAGGACCATGAAAAAAATAAGTTAAGAATAATCTACTCACTCTGAGAATCTCTCTGGAAATGTAGGCGATCCAGTCTTCCTTCAAGCCGTTTTTTGTATTCTTTACCAGATCTGTGATGGAGCCGGCTCCACAGAATTCCATCACCAGCTACAGAAAATTACCCAAAAGTAGGGAATAAAAAGATGATTGAATAAATTAAATTAAACTGAACCAAAGCGTTTAGTGAGTTTTTACCATTATGTCATGTAAAGCTGATTTGACAATCTTTATTGATAGATAAATTTATTGTGTTAGAAACATAATCAGACACTGTAGAACAGGAGTCAGGAACCTATGGCTCACGAGCCAGGTGGCTCGTCTGGTCTGGCTCGCAGATTTCGGCTTTTCTGATAAAACAAAATATCACTTGTTTTAATCCTTCCATCGATTTTCCACTGCTCATGTCCTGTTCAGGGCTGCAGGAAGGAATCTGTCCTGTGAGGAATCAGACATAGCCCCTCCCCCTTATTTAGTGTTGTCGTCCTGGATTTGTTTGCCAGGGCGATGACATTATTTAAGGCGATGCGCCGGTGTGCACGAATCACTAAGGATACTTAACGATTGCGAAGTGCTGTTGATAATGTTTGTTCTTGCTTGCTATTTGTCCCTTTGCTCCTGAGTAACCCTGTGTGTTGCCCCTTCGCTCCTTAAGTTGGTTTAAGTTTGTCTGTGTTTTGGTTTCATTTTGTGTTCAGTCTGGGAGTCAACAAATACATGTTACATGCAACATGGATCCGATCTCCATTAATCAGTTACATGTCCTTTATTTTAATTGGATGATAATAGCCTACGTTGGCCGTTGCTGAGTAAACAGGTAAACGCCCCCTTTTGAAATCAGTCTAAAAATATATATTTTATGGCTCTCACTGAAATAAAGGTACAAATATTTTGCCTTCTTGACTCTCCGAGTCAAAAGGGTTCTTGACCCCTGTTGTAAATGTTTGCTATAAACTTAATACCCCGAGAGTATTGAGACCTTGTTGTGAGGCGTGCTACCATGCCACCCTTCAAAATAAATACACTTAACAAATAATTAAATTAAATAAAAGTGCATAAAAGAATAAACTGTTCAATTGATCTGTGTGAGTAATGTATAAATGGTCTTTACGTGATGTTTAATTTTGGAAATATACTCACCCACAGCTGATCGTCATGTCCTGGGGGACTCTTCTTAATAAACGCTCCGTAATACGTGGCAATGTTTCTATGGTGTGAATATTTCTTCAACATGTTGATCTCGAGTTTAATCTCTTCCTCTTCATCCTAAAAATCAACGTAAAAGGAGAGATGATTGATAGGATGGAGATAATGAACATGGACACAGTTTGTGCTAATTCTATTAACACCAGCATTGCCAGAGTCTTATGCTACCCTGTGGCGGACTTTTTCGTACACTGTTAATTTATTTATTTTATGAAGCATCCTGGTGTTCAATTCTTTAGGTGCTGTGCATTAAAAATTCATATGAATGCTGATGAATAGTGTAAGGCAAGTAGATCTGTACAATTTCTTTATTTGCCAAGAATTTGTACAGCTGGCAGACCATCAGAGATGATGTGCTCTGTGTCAAAGCCTTAAAAAACATTGACCATTTGCCCAGACAGAGACAGTGGATCCAACCAATTATCCACAGTCATTACAGATTGTAAAAAAAAAATGCCTTAGGCTGCGTTGGAGCTTGAGTGGCTCTGGCGCTTATTATCCTCAATTTGAAACACACTGGTTCTCAGTGAGTCATGTGCAGTATATGAAGGAGGCATGTTTACCCAGGGAGGTTCTCTCAAACACAATCCGATAGCACTTTTCTGGACCAAAGTCAGTCCGGTTGTCTGTGTGGATTCAGCACAAAGTGAACACACCAACTTTTTCTTTCCTTTTCTTCTATCCCGCACTGACACTTTAAAAGCTGTCTTGATAATTCCACACTAAAAGGACACGTTACAGCAATCATCTGACTCCAACAAGCAGACAGCAAGCCAGCTCATGACTCCAGCAAAACTGGCCAGTTCACATATAATAAAGCCAGGCTTAGAACAAACTGAATGAACAGATGGCTGCTTTGAAAATTAGGCAGCAATCTACTTTAGTCCAAAATGTTTACCTATTAACAATTAAAATAGAGACTTCATAAATGAAGTTCCAGACATATAACATGTTCTATAACGTGAACATGTTGGGCCATCACATGATCAGATCAGAGCTTTAATGATAAAGTAAGAAATGGGTTTGGATCCAAAAAGTTGCCAACCCCTGCTCCAACGGTATGAAAGTACATACTTAAATGGAATAGAAAGTTTGTGTCAAAGTTAACAAAAAACCAACAAACTTACAGCTCAGTGTAAAACACTGTTCAGGCATCAAAATGCCCCTGTGTGCAAAATTCATGAAGACCTGGTATAGTATAGTTGGTGTCCCTATATACAACCCTGACTTTTCACTTTTGGGATGAATGAAGCAGCGCCTACACCGCAAGACCTCTGCAACCAGCATCAGTGTCTATTCTCACTAAGGCTCTTGTAGCTGAATGAACACAAATATTCCCAAAGAGGGAAAACTTACCAGAAGACTGGAGCTGCTTATTAAACCAAATCTGGAATGTGATCTGTAAAAGTTTGTGGACATCTTGTGCTTTATTAGAAAGTCAGGATTTATCATGTTCTCAGAATCTGTACTATTGTACTTTATACTGCAAACGAAAACTTTGTGTAAAAAGCCCTGTTTGCTAGGGACCATGTAGGAGGGTTTTTGGAAGAAATGCACCTTAATAAAATGTTGTGGCATGCACACACACAACGATAGTTGAGAGGGGGGTATGCATACCCATGCAGAACCTATTAAGAGCATAGAGTTCAGATTAAAACACGCGAACAAACTCGCTGCCATTCAAAGCAACGTATGGCAGCCAACTTAAATCTTTCAGATGATTTTAACAATAAGACATTAACAGCTTTAGTAATCAGTATTTCTGCTGCTTTGCCAGATTTTGTTGGTTTGTGGTTGGGTAAATGAGGTGGAATGTTATCTCTGGTCCAATTATACAGCGTTCCAGCTTCCACGTGGCACACATTGGGTTTTAGAGGGAAACCTCCCATTATTGAAAATATTACCTATAAAAGCAAAAGTCTAAATGAGCATTTAAACAACAACAAAATAGAAAAGCAAACCAGATTCATCCAGTTGTTTCTGAATATTTTCTATACGAGACTGTGAAGCAATCCATCCAGTCTGAACATGATACCTTTGTGGATTTGGAAAATATAGTTTCTAGATGGATCAAGTTTATTTGGAGGATACAAATGACAACCTTGTTCCGTATAAAAACCTGCTAAAACCGGTTTTGTGTTTACTGCAAGATGAAAACACTGGCTTAAATTCTTAAAGCAAGGAAATGGCGAGACCAGTTTTTAGGGTGTTAGAACTTGTCGATGACTCCTTGTTTATGTTCTCAGCTAAAAAAGCTGAATCACATCTGATGGTTGTTGAACTGTTACCTGTTAAAGGTGGTTTGTTAATCAGGTGACAAATTGTAAGTACACACCCCAAGATTTACATTTACGTTTACATTGAAGCTTTAATGAAAACCGTACAGATAACCAGGGTACCCACACCTTGCTTAATACCAAATTCAAAATTCTTTTCAAAACAATCTTTTCTAACCATATGCAGCTGTATTTATCTTCTGCTACCATTTGACATGTGTATACATCAATAAACAATTTTATTACAATGCAAATTTAATAAGTGAATGACAAAAGTTGGTGAACCGAATGTATAAGCATATCAATAATATTCAAAGGGGGCAGTGGATAAAAGGCGAAGTGGTGGCTCAAATGGTTACGGGTCAGAGTTTTTGATCGGGAGATCAGGAGGACATGTTGAATAATAATATGATGGACTCCCAAGTTAAATAGTGTATCATATTAGCCTAATTTCAAGCCCGGTCACAGCCAAAGAAAAGCAGAAAGATCTGGGCTCAAGCCTCACCACCGCCAAGCAAACCCAGGGATACCAGGGTAGTGGTGACTCAAATGATTGTTGATTAGGAGACCAGGAAAACATGGCTTTGAGCCCCACCACCAAGTCAGCCACTGTTGACTATTACCTTTCCCACTCCAGGAGTGTGTATCATGGCTGACTCTGGGCTCTGACAAGATAGGCAAAGAAATATATTTCACTATGTGTTGTACGATGTATAATCATGAATGTGACAAATGAAATAGGATTCATGGAAGTCTACATTCACACCCACAGGACATGGATATTTTCATGCTGCTTACATTAACAATTAACTTTAACTTCAAATTGCAGCAGAGGATCTGCAGCTTGCAAAATGGTGTAATTTGGCTCCTTTAACAACCACTCAGAATAGCTTTCTTTGGAAAGCCAGCTGTCCAGAAATTTGCATTTTCCTGACCATGACATTACACAACGACTCAACGAAAACTTCACTCTGATTCTACATGACATGTTAATCAATTCACTTGTGAGAAGGCTGCGTGCACGTAAAGCAGCTACACACGTCAACTATGTGCAGGTAATCAATAAATCAATTGTTGTATGTTGTAAATTTTAATCAATAAAATTTACAACAAAAAAGATTGAGTATAACAAACTTTTGCAAATTAAGTCAGGATAGGCTATGCGGAATCAACATTTGGCTCATTCCTAAATGCAGATCTCCTCTATAGCAGTAATGTTTTGGGGTTGTCGCTGGGCAACACGGACTTTCAACTCCTTCCAAAGATTTTCTATGTGGTTGAGACCAGGAGATTGGCTAGGTCACTCCAGGACCTTGAAACAGGTCTGAAATCTTGCAGTTTGTACGTGACCAAATACTTATTTTTCCACCATAATTTGCAAATAAATTCTTTAATAATCAGATGTGATTTTCAGGATTTTTAAGTGAGGTATACCTATGAGGAGGCCTCTCATCTTTTAAAGTGGGAGACCTTTTGGTGGTTGACTAAATACTTTTCGCCGCACTATATATGTAATTCCAAACCCACCAAAATATTTCAATTTCAAGCACCCATGTGAACCCTGGAAAAAGTAAAGTGGCTCAGAATATATTTTTTTTTTATTTTAACCATTGGTGTTACCTTCTTATATAGTTTTAATGATGTTAGTGATGAAAGTGTGTGTTGTCTTCCAATAATTGCTCTCCCCCGCACTCCCTTTGTCTTTTCTTTCTTTCTCTTTTTCCTTCCCTCCTTCCCCTCTCTTCTTGCTTTGACACAATTTGACAAACTTTCATGTTAAGCAATGGATGGAATTAGCCTAAATGTTACTTTGATCAACACAAATCAAATTATTTACCAGAAAATAATTAGAAATATGAATAATTATTGAATTAATATTAGGGACAGAAGGAGTCCAAATCTGCTCACTTTAAGGGTGAAAAAAAAGCAATGAATCACTTTACCTCTGTGACGTCCATAACCTTGATAGCCGCCAGCTGTCCTGTTTTGACATGTCGGCCCTGCAGGGGAGAAAGAGAAAGTGTGTTAGTCATTCGTCTCTCAATGGTAGACAAAAATTGAAGAGAAATATTGACGTTACTGAACTGAGAAGTGGTTTGGATGATTATTCTACAAATAATTATAAAAACAAAACTTCATGTTTATTACTTCCTCATAGTTTAATTTATTAGAGCGTGAACTATTACGAAAACCACGTCATTGATGGAGACAGTGGGTGGTGCAGTGGGAGGTTGGGGGGGTTAAATATTGTGCCAATCAATACATAGATTTGGTTCTAACTGACCATCATATTCTAGATCATTTTTGTAATTCTCTCCACACAGACTGGATCAGTGTCCCTGGCAGTTTAATTGAAAGCCTAGGTATTTGGGTAAACATTCCCACACTTTGCACATTATTTCCAAAAAACTCTTTCCAATTGACCCCAGAGGTGTGTCCTTCCCTCGTTCATCATATAAACAGAGCCAAAAATAGACAGGACTCTTCTCTTTTTCTTCCCTCTTTCTCACCGTTTCCCCTCTCCACCCCCTTTCTTTTTCCTTTCTATCTATTTTTCCTTTTTTTTTTCCTCCTCTCTCCAGATAACCATTTTTTTTTCCTCCTATGCTCCCACTTTCTTTCTCCCCTTCCCTTTTTTTTTTTTTTTTTTTTTTTTTTTAAAAACAAGATGTTAAGCCATGACATCTTACGATCTGGTGGAAATGATCTTGGATCTGTTAAGCTTATAGAAAAAAAGGCCAAAAATCTGAACAAATCCTGCAGCTGCTACTCGACATGCAGCAGTTTGGTTTTATATTTCTTGCTATAAGCGTCCAAAGCCTTTGCTCTCCCAGGCTCCCTTAAAATGAAAAGGGTCAGAGGGCTGCGGGATGACAGACGAGAAATGAAACAGCTCCAGGATAGATAGATTAGGACTGCTTTGAGAGTCAATATGTTGTCCTTGGCAGTTTTCCTAGAGGTAAATTGGGGTTGTTGATGACAAATGTGTGTGTGTGTGTGTGTGTGTGTGTGTGTGTGTGTGTGTGGGATGGAGGGTGGGATTAAAATATAGGAAGTTTAAAAATCTTAACAAAATGGTGGGAAGAGCCTTATTTCCCCTTTAACTTAAATCAAACTTTAAAGCTCCACTTGAATACAGACAGAAACAAAGGCTAATTCGTCTGATCTGGAATACCAAATGGACAAACAAAGGTATTTTTGCTTATAGGTGAAATTTTAAAAGGACATTGACAGCTTTAAGTGGTTTCAACAAAATTTCCATTTTAAGTTAGTACAAATTATATACCAGAAAAGGTAGACAAGCTTTACCCACGTGCTAAATATTAGTTTAGCAAACAAGACGATAGTAAAGCACAGGCAGCATGATATACGCTAAAGCAGTTATAGTTTTGTATTCAGGAAAATTCCCAATAAACGGAAAAGCATTCTAAAGAAAAACAATGTAAGTTCCAATACAAATGTAAAAACACTGCACTTATAGCCTTACCACACCAACTTTTACAGTTCATTCAGTCATTATTTTATCTAATCAGCTTATTCCGTAATTCAGGGTGATGGGGGTCAGCAGGAGCCTAGCACACAATAGTGCGAAAAGAAGGGGTATAACCTGCACACACACTCCTATGAGCAATTTAGAAACACCGGTCAACTTTACATACGTTATTGGACTGTGGGAGGAAACCAAAGTACCCAGAGAGAATCCACATAAGCGCAGAGAGCAAACTACACACAAAAATACCTCTTGCCCAGGAATCAAATCCAGGACCTTCAGTGACCACCCTGACCACCATGTCACTGAGCCGCCCTGTTTAGTTTATAAATAAAATTACTACAGCCAAATGCTCGAACCATTTTTGTACACGTCCAAAAGATCTGAAGGTGGCAGTTGCAAAAATAGCATGATTAATATTTATTACAATGAATGTTTGTTGTTATAGTTTCTTAAACACTTAAATTGCACTTTGTTTCACAATATTTTCAAGAAATGTAATAAATAAGAATAAATGTATTGTTTCCAAGCTTATGCTTGCTTTTTTTTCTCTTGTAGATCAAAGGTTCACTTTACATGTCAAATATTCATATGTATATTGTACACTATATATGTGCCAAAGGTTTGTGGTCATGTGAGCATCACAAACGCATGCAAATTCCAACGTCAACTTCCAGATTTGTATTGGATGAAGCTCCAGTCTTGTAGTAAGAGCTTTCAGTCCAATGTTGTGCTTGAATGTGAGATCAGACACCATCATGTCAGGTAAGGAGTCCCCAAAGGGTTCAGTGGTGGTACGATAAGATCGTTTTGTTGAACACTGGTGTTTTTTCACTAATAATAACCCAGCATATGATAATGGAGGTCAGGGGTTTTGTGTTCGGGGTCATTGTCATGCAGGAACAGTGTTGGAGTTCCAGTGAAAGAATATTGTAAACCTACAAAGACAACTGTGGGCTTTCATATTTGTCACAACAGTTTGGAGTGGAACCACATACGGAGCTGACATTCAGGTCACCACAAACCTTTGCCAATATAGTGCATCACCGAATAAAATGTACAAATATTTTATAGCAACAGATCGGTGTTTGCTCAAAGATATCTTAGCAATCTTCTGCTGTTCCTAAAATTTACTGTTGAAACTACTTGCCACAATTGTGTATAAGTAATTTCAACCAACTTTTCTTTGCGTGTAAGCAAATACAGAGTAATAATGCAAGACACTGACACACTAGAAACCAATGACAAAGTTGAAATGGTTATATAGTTAATTTATTTTTAAAAAATTCCACAATATTAGATTAGATCAGTCACTAGCTAAGGTTAGTATCCTTTCTTTCAAATACATAACCATCAGTTCTATGTATTTAGTCTGGTGCATTAAACAAACCCAAATCAAACTAGATCTTCCAAAATATCTACTAGCAGTACCCCTAATTTTGATATATTGCCAAGGAGAAAGTAAACTAGTCACTCATTACATTCAAATTTGGGCTAAACTCCGATAACTGGTTGTGCTGTGACAGGATCTTTAACCACATCAGTTAAAGACACCTTCAACAAACAAGCGTTCAGTTTCTTAGACTTCTGGCTGACTGGGACGATGGCCAACCTAAAGCCTTGCAGATAAAAGCAGGATTGTGAGCTCATTGTTTGCTGGAACGCTGCAGGGGTTTTCACTTGAGTTTTTCCAAGCAGTAAAACTAACACCAGATGAGATTAGATCACTCGGCGTGTTTAAAGACTGCTCGGGAAATGCTTTGAAAAAGATTTTACCAACTGTAAGTAAAAGGAACACGTCTTTAATGGCACAGTCAGGAAACTTAACTCTCCACAGACTGGCTATGCACATTTGTTTCAATTATCTCAAAACACTTCATTTTCTGGCAACACATGCTTCCGGTATGTCCGTTTGACAATCGAAACAGTGTGCGTGCGCCTGTCTGTCTAGATAAAGACAGAATCCTCTTCATTGTAACAAGTGTGGTTTATCTGGAGGGAGGCTTCAGATCCCAGACACCACCAGTTTACCCTGCAGGCTAAATCTCCATGTGACCCTCATCAGACTGCACTGACAATCAGGGTTTGGCAAAAGACTCCCAAATTGAGTGTCTTCTACGTAACTATACAAGTTGCAAAGAAAATGTTATAGAATCGTATAAAATCATGGTATAGTACAACCAACCAGGCTTGCTGTTGATTTCTTAAATAAGCTGAGCTGGATATCACCTGCAAAACAAACATTTCTGTTTTAAAACAAGTGACAAACCTCTAAAGAAACAAGATGTCATGGCGTCCAACAAAGTATTTTAGAAAGAATTTAACAAGGCGGCAAGTAAACTTTGTTTATGTTCAGTCTATGAAGTTGGACTGCAAGAAATACCTAAAAAAAAAAAAACCTGGAAAGATCACAGACATATTGTCAACCACATGTTTTCACAAGCTTGAGCCAGAAAGTGAATGAAGAGGATGACACCACGGAAGTTAAAACCCCTAACAGTCATTTGATCGCATGGTTTATGAAGCCCTGGACTTCCCTGAGGAAATGCCAGATTGGAAGAGTCCTAGAACGGTTCAGATCATTAAATTATTGACATAATGCTAAAGTTCTAAAAGAAAAAAATGTCTCCGGTTTCCTCCCACAGTCCAAAACCAGGTACATTGACGATTCTAATTTGCCCGTAGGAGTGAATGTGTGTGTGAGTGGTTGTTCGTCTGTGTGGTCCTGTGATGGACTGGAGACCTGTCCAGGGTGTTAAATAAAAATGCACTTGAGAAACTTGAAGCTCCATTAAACCTGTCCAGAAGCTGCCACAAGACCAGTAATGTGGAAAGAGCACATGAGGCCCTTTTCCAGTGGTTTGGGTCAAAATGGCTCACAGTTGACAGACATCCTGTTCCAGTAACAAAAAGCTAGAATTTTACCCACAATGTTGGCCATAGTAAAAAGATAATCCATTAGACAATCGTTAAGAATACTAGGTTAGATCATCCAAAACTGCAAGGGGCATTCTGTTATACAGTGGTTAGCATCAAAAGTGGTCCAAGGAAGGATTAAAACTGAACCGATGACAAGAACATGGTCACTCAAGGTTGACTGGTGCCATTTCGGAAATTTTGGGAAAAGTTGTTTCTGTTGGATATAATAAAACGGAAGTATGCAAACACAGAACACATACCTTGAGATTATTCATTATGCACTCATTTAATACATCACACGGACACAAAAAATAACTACATAAAATAAAATATTTTAATCAACCTTAAAATAAGTTTGTATATAGTACAAAAAAGATGTACCTCCAAGTATGTTATTTTATAAAATAAAAATACTATGAATACAGCCATTTGCTTTAATAGAAAAAAAACACAAAAAAATTTATCAATTTCGATGCAAGATCCTTTGGTGGGGGGTCGGAGGTCACCGGTGCTTAAAGATATGGGTTGGGGTTAAGTTTCCTCCCACTAAAATGCAGCTCTCAACAACACTGACCCTGAGAAGTGAACATCCTGGGATAAAGCTGCGAGTGAGATAATAGAGCAGGAAGGAATGTAAAAGAACTGCCTTTCAAACAGGAAGTGCTGAGAATCAGATTGGCAGACAGGAAATAGAACGTGGATCTGGGAGTGAAAAAGTTTCTTTTCTTTTTAACTTTGAAGTTACTGTGTACATTTATTTAACAATGCAGCTCAACAACTAGGATGGACCGAGTAGAAACTCACTAGAGAATTATATAGGCATGGGATAATCCTCTGCATGTTTAGCAAGCACTTCAACATGAAGCACTACCCACAATATACTTAGACATGAAAACTTAAAATAACCCAGATGTGAACTTAGCTGGCTTCCAAAATTGAGAGGAAGCTTTACTGTGAAGAGTCACGTAAAAGAAATACAAGAGCAGAAATTCGTACATGGTCCAGCTGGGAAAATAATCAGAGTGTCATTTCTTCATATTTTTTTGTACAATTCTCATAAAGGTTAGAATTCCAAATGGATGCAATATTGATGGGTCTTGTCTGAAACAGCAGATCAGAAAACATCCTTTTAAGTGTTGAAGTTAAGTTCCCTCACTAATTTTAGTTGACAACCAAGTTATAATTTACCACTAAAATAACTGGTCACATTGGGGTAGAATGACTGCTCTCACAAAGTATTATGTTTGTTTCCAAGATCTACTTGTATTTTTATCTGCTTGGTCAGTTTGCAACAATTAATTTAACAAAATGTCAAGAAAAATGAATTAAATAAACTATAACATTTGCGTGGTCTAACGCTACACATTTCTATTTATACTTTATTAAAAGCTTTCTATTATTAAAAACAAGACCACTTTCTAAATCACATAAATCATGTATCAAGACCACAAAACACTAAGCCAAAAACCATCGATAAATCTTAATACCAAGAAACACAAGCCAAGTGCAGAGGCCATTTTGTTTTGTTTGCCTCAATGTTATTTCTGACTCAGTTTCTGCAGCGCTTGTGCATGTTTATCAAGACAGAACTAAGCTTGGACATCATATTTGACCAAGTTTGACGGTTTGGATCTTTTTGCTGAGTAACCACATGACCGTGGGACTCATTGGAATGGGCCCATTTTCCATGTAGAACAGTGTTAGTATTTGCCAAAACCTAATTTGGCGTGATATACATCTACATTTCTTGTAAATCCACTCGACTGAATACATTTTAATTGCTCTTCTAAAAATTGTGATGCCTATTTATTTTGGGGAACCTACAAAATGTTTCCAATTGGCAAACACTTATTTGTTATCAGGTATTACCACATGTAGTTGTAGTCAACATGACAATCATCTTGAACATACCTTTATGTAGAAACTCCTAAATTCTAATGTATTCCAAAGGTTTTTCTTCATTGTGCAACACGTTTCCAATGCATTTATCGTTTTGTTTTAATGCGATAATCAGCACCCAGCCGACTTCACGCTCGTAGTTCTCTCCTGTTAACCCAACTTTTATGTTTTTGGTTTGTGAGAAGAAACCAGAGTGAACAAACAAGCAAACATGCAAACTCCACACTTAAATGTCCCAGCCTGTGTATCTCACCTGCAATGAGGTGACCGTACTAAAATCACTAAGACGCCTGCTGTCCCTTGCTAATACATTTAAAACAACTTAAAACACAAACAAGAATCAAACAAACGGAATGCTTTGGTGTGCTCATTTCTCAGCAAACTAATACAACCAACCATGGTTTATATTTTTACAGCACACGCCTTTATCCAGTCCGACTTACATTTATTTCTTTTAAACAACTGAGCAATTAGCAGTTGAGGGACTTGCTCAAGGCCCCAACTTGGTGGTACTGGGAATCAATTTTTCAATTAGACCTTAAATGCGCAACCATTTTCACAGTTCTAACAGGGCTCGAAGAGGCTTTCCATATCTGCTTGATGTTCCCAACCTTATTTAATTATGATGTGTGTGAATGATGAGAGATTATGTTGAGAAGGTGAAGTATTAAACAGATAAGCAATTAGAGAAAATAATAGCATGAGAACAGCTGCATACTAATGCATTTAACATCCTCTGGGAAGCAGCCAGAATACATACACACACAAATAGGGACATTCTATTAGATGCACACAATCCCACAATCCAGCATGTTTCACCTTCCTCCTGAACACTAACCAGACATGCGTTTGAAGTAAAGAGAGCCAAACACCACAAGACACGGAAGGAAAGCGAAGAGGTGATGCACCAAAACACAGACTGCAAACTAGACCAACGTCCTATAGTCGCCGTACCGGTGGACACATGACTTAGTCTGAGACAGAGATAGTCTGAGTCATTTGGTTTTAAACTGCTCTTAGCTGAACGCAATTCTAATATAAATATGCAGGCATTCGTATCAGGACCGATAAGTATTTGGTTTATGAGAAAGTTTCCCTAGTTCAAACAATAATATCAAGAGGCTCTTAGAAAAGGGAATGAAAGTCATTCAAATAACCTGGACCTGTGTTAAATACCTTCAGTTAGAATGACATAACTGGTCAAAAAAAAAAAATCTAGCAATCTATTATATATGGAAAGACACATGATCTCATCCATACAAGTCTCCATCTTTTTTACTTCCATTATAGAATTCTATTATTTCTATACTAGAAATACTTTCCACTAGAGTTTTAAGCATGGCTGAGAGGAATTGCAAATTTGGTCACGATCAGAAACTACTATTGGATGAGGACACCAGTTCATCCAAAAGTGTATATTAATATTATGTAGCGCTAAATAGTTCCAAAGAACAGAACACACTTTTTTTATATATGTTATATAGGGATGTCACATTCATCAAATCTGGGTGACTATTGGCAAAAACAAATAATTAATTATGCCGCTGTGCCTACGTTTGTGAGTTTTAACAATTAACCGTTTACAATAATACACTTCACACATTTTATAAAATGTAATATTTTTTATTATTTACTAATTGAATAACAAGTTTATTTAGAAATATCTTTGCTGTACAAATGCACTGGTATGATCATGTGAAGCAAAACAAAATCATCAGAACAGCGTAGATAGAGTTTCTCGCACGGATTACACATGCTGTAAGAAAACCAGAATGGTCTGGATTTCAAATCAGCCCGCTTCACTTACTCTGATTAAAGTAAAGGGATGGGTGGCTTAATGGAAAAGGTGTTGGACTGATACCAGAAAGATCAAGTCACCTGAGGAAGACCCTTTACCTCCATTTGGTATTAAAATGACAAATGTAAATTGTTCTGAATAAGGCTGTCTGAAATATGCTGCAAAGCTTATATACAGTGGTGCAGTTATTTAACAATTGTGACAGCCTTAAAGTTAAATTGATAGTTAGGGCCTTTACATGCTTTGTAACTATTGACTAGTCAGCTAAGCCGAGGTGGCACAAATGACCAGGAGGATCTGAGTATAAGCCCCACCACCACCACCAAGAAGGAAGACCAACGAAACCTGGGCTAAAGCCCCATCATCACCCGCCTAAATTGTTAACCTAAAGACCAGAAATATCTAGGTGCAAGCCCCACCACCGACAAGTCCACCACTGTTGGTGGAGCAAGACCCATCAACCCTTCATGAGGCAGGGGGCGCTGTATTATAGCTTCCAGGATTATGAAAAACATTTCACTATATTTTATATAATATAAACATGAATGTGCTCCACCATGTGTACACCATTGAGCAAACCAAACATTTTAGCTCCAGTTTGTTAGGCTCATATCAGCCTCCTTTTGTGACAAACTCGCTTGTCTTGCAGGTAAAAACATCCACATGCCAAGAAGGAAGGTCTTTTTCAATTGCACTAAAAGACTGTGTATGTATCCATTCCTGTGGGAACCTGGTGGAGTAGATTATAATATAAAGATGACTAAAACAGAATGCGCACATTTAGATCCATTATAATGACATTTTAGAGACACAAACACCAAGTTTCTTTTGCGACTGATGTTTAAAACAGAACCCAATCGTGATCTCACCCAACAGATAAGGTAAAATCCAGAGAGTTCAATTTGTGAAGTTATAGACTAGAATCAAATCCTCGCTAATAGATTTGATTCAGTTCATTAGGTTCAGCTCTGAAAACCATTGTAAAGTTCCTTACTGCCTTTGGCAAACAATTAAAAAGTGTAGAAAACGCTCACCACATGACAGGTTGTTTAATTCTCAATCCTCATGTGGTTTTAATTAAAAAAGGCGACATGTTAAGTTTCCCGTTGCAAAGGATATGCTGTTTGGTATTTAATTATTCGACATCCATCACTGGATTCCTTTGTTTCTGTACCTGATTGAGGCAAAATAATGGAAGAGGGACTTGAAGAAACAGAACAGTGGTGGACAAACAAGACTGCCAGATGAATAGAGAGCTCAGGAACATTTGTTCTCGGACAGCATGTGTATTCTCAGACTTGAGCCTATTACTCTGTGTGGGGCGAAAAGGGCCTCCCGCTTTACTGCAACTGCAGTCACTCCAAACACAGCTGCTCAATCACCTGCCATGAGGAGAGTCGATAACTGAGCCTGAACTGGATATAGTTAGTGTCTGTATGCTCACAGTGAAAATAGTGTTGAGCTTTTATGCCTTATTAAAAGTCGGCATGATTCAACTAAACATTGTGCTCCTGATATATTTTTCGGGCACCCTAGGGTCGTATGTTTTTCTGCCAGACAGAAATAGCAATGTCAAACTCTGCACTAAGACACAAAATTTTTTGTTCAAAAACAAGTAATAGCTCAAGCCCTTCTCAACATCTTAGACCTCTCTCTTTTCTCTAGGTTTGTGTTTTGAGCGTTCCTGAAGGTGGATACTCATTTGGCCTTTCAGGGCAGGGGGATGAGGCAAACACCTTTTCAACCAAATACATACCCAGGGCCACACATTTAAATGTAGTGAAATAAAAATTTCTCAAGACACATTAGCTACAGCACCAACATGGCTGTCTAGGCGACACAGATTAGATTCCTGTCTCTCCCAATTTTTCCATATCTTCCCATTTCATCCACTGTCCTATCAAAAATGCCTTTCACGACCAACAAATCATTTTTACAACCGTTGAATGAAAAACATTATTATTAGTTGTCAAGAATTCCAGTGTTTGCCCTTCTATTATATTTGGGAGCGGTACACCCTAATGTACATTTGTTAAACAAACTAAAAAGCGTTTTAATTATCTTATTTACACGATGGCAAGTCATTTCTGTCTACATGGTTGCATCTTTACAGCCATCTCTCAATCACAGATTCCAGTGTCGACACGTGAGCACAATTTAAGATTATAAAGTGGGGAATCATTAAATACTATACAATTGAATTGTTTCTCTGTTTATAATTAAAAAAATGTTTTTAAATGTTTTTATTAATAAAGTCATGTTCAAGATGAAATGAAGTTCTGAAACTGAAGACATAACTATTATGAAAAACACTAACGGCATAAGGACAGCATAAGGTTAGACTACATTTTCTGTGAATGCGCAAATGTGTCCCAAATATGATAGACATTTTCTCGTTGCATCCATGTAGCATGTCTGATGTCATTCTTTGTTCATGTAAAAAGGGCATTTGGCACACCACCAGCAAATAAGGATGCTTCTTCTGATGATTCCTAACAACTTGCATGTGCATTATTCATAACAAGCAATTCTTCAAATGCTAACAAAGCACTAGCTGAGCAACTGGACAAAAAAAATGAAAGTAATCCAAGACACCAACACTAATTTAAAAAAAAAAAGGTGTTCTTTTCTTTTAGTCTGCATCTTGCATGTATTCGCTATAGAAATTAAAAGGCTAAAACCGTGGCATGAGAAAGAATAATAAATAGGCAGCAATCTGGAGAAGCGACATGAAATCAGCAGCAGCCTACAGGACTGAACAAAGAGTAGCCTAGTAATGGCCTGGTTATTGATCGAGTGATGCTGCGGCTCAAAGTGTTTTGGCGGAATTGCTGCTGCACTGAAATGACATCAGGTCTTATGTGTATTGAAGCGTAACGTTGTTATTGCTAGAAATGTTGCCTGGATTCTCAAACCCCTTTTTACATGCATACAAGAATATTGAAAGAAAGTAAATCTGGGTTACTGAAATAATTTATTTTCTAGAATCTAAGTGAAGGATTGAAGTGGTGGCTCAAATGGTTAAGATACAGAGTTATTCATCAGGAGACCAAGAAGACTTTGGTGCAAGCACTGCCACGGAAGCCCGAGAAGACTTTGGTTCAAGCCCCACCAAGACCTTTCTGCTCCAGGGGCGCTGTGCCATAGCTGACCCAAACCATTTAAGGAGGGATACGCGAAAAGAAATGCAGCAAAAAAGAGCCCAAAAAACAGCATATTTTTAGTTTTATACACGCAACCCTTAGTGAGGACATCATCCCTCCGTCCATGGCACTGGAGGCCAAAATGTGACTGCTGCTTTTTCCCACCCCAAACAAACATTCCTCAGCAACTGTGCTGCCTATGGTCAGATAGACAATTCCAGGGAAGAAGATACTTTGATGTAGGGAATCTGCTGCATAAGCTGGCCAAGGAGGTGAGCTCTCCCCTCAGGCGACTGATCGATAGCCTTTTGAAGTCTAAACTCTGAACCCCAAAAATATTTGTGCAATGGCTTTTGTCATTAAAAAATCTTGAGATATAGGTGGTATAAATGTTGGCTTCAAAGTTAATTTCATGAAAAGTGACTGATCAAAGCAAACGTGGTGGATAATATCTCCAGGTAACTAAAAATAGCTAACCATTGAAATACACTGCACGAAAGTGTCACATGGCAATAACAAATTACTACAAGCTTTTTTGCATTTCGTTTATTTAAACAGACTACAAAGAGTATATCTGGGGAGTAGCCAGGATTTATTATGGGTAAAGGTGTAAAAGATAAAGTAACGATGGTATACGTTAATAACGTAACGTCCCATTGTGGCTGCTGCATGCTTTGTAACCATGGTGTGACAGTGTAACTAAAGAACAACCAACGTGTCCCTTTTACCTACAAGATTTGGTTAAAGGTTTTCATTTCAATTGAGTAAGATCTGTTTCTGACTTTCATTTGACTAGGAATCATAGCCCAGTTAGAAGGAAACAGAAAAACAACACCAGCCCTTTGCTGAGAAGATAAGACTTCCTTGGGCGTGAAGGTTGGCTTTAATCCCTCAGAATTTAATGTACTACCATTGTCCTTTATTATTAAAAGGTTGCAGTTCTTTCTCCACAATTAAATGGGTAGGTCATTAGAGTAGGTCATATGCTGCAGCAGTGTGAATCTTTAGTACAACAGAAAAGGGCTTCTCGAAAATCTGAGTTTATATTCCCACGATTCCACAACCATTTGTGGCCTAGAGTCCCAAAGCAAACTTGGCACTGCTTGGAGTGGGAAGAACAGTGTTTCTCCCTCAAGACAAGTGACACTAGCAGCTTGCAGGCCAAGCTCATATATGGAAAAAAGCATTTTCAGCTTTCTTCAGTGTTCAGCTACCCAAGCAAGTAAATCGGTTAGACGCAGCAGCTTAACATGCTTTGGAGAAAGCAGGTGTGATGCGTCACGCTCTCTGGATGGTGTAAAGTTACAGCTAACTAGTAGGAAGAATTTGGTAAATGAAAAAAGTAGTAGTGCCATGGAGTCCCTTTAAATAATAATGTAGACAGGCCAAGCTTGAGTTTAGTGTTAGCATTTTAAATTCTCACTACACGTCTACGGCATGTCAAGGCTTCTTACAGTGTGTGATGTGAGGTGTGAGAAGCGAGTTCCACCAGCACAATCATTTAGCAAAAAATGGTTCTGGTTAACAACAGTAGAACTGCTGCAATTTTATAAAGCAGGTTTTTTTGTCACCGCCTTCAAAGAGCCCAGGATTAAACGAAGCTCAAGCTGTGCTGAGAGGGGGTATCATATTTAGAGCAAGCTGTAATAGAAGCTCCACATTTAGGTTAAGTTGAAGTGTGCAATTATTCACCCAGTGGAAATGTTAAAGAGTTTCTTTTCAACAAAAAGTAGCTTTTGTAAGAGAGAGACTGTTCTTTAAGATCTGCCTGGGGCTCCAAATTAGACATGGATGTTAAATGTTAATCAAAAAGCGTATTCAGGCTGTTAGGACCATTTTTTTGTTGCTGTTGTCAAAAAGTTAAACAGGGTTAGATGATTTTATATCCATCTAAATTTACTGGTTGGGGAGCTAAGCAACTTCTTAAGAGGTTAGTTGGGTGTCCCTCCCGTTGGCCTGTTGCTTTGTTTATCCTTACCAGTCTCTCGCTCCAGGATCGTGCTGCCAGTGAGCCAGGAAAATGTGTGGAGTCTGATAATGCCTTGGTTCAAAAAGATACATGGCTACTAGCTCAAAGGGTCACACATTAAATACCCAAACTCGTCAAACAGAAGGACATGACGTGGTGAATAACCTTGTTTAAACCAATTCTGTTATATGTTTAAGAAAAAAAACTCCCATTATTCCTTTAATAAGTAGCGATGGCACAATAGTTAACATGTTGGACTGCTTAAAAGAACAGGGTTTGGTTCCCAGCACCACTATGCAGCCACCGCTGGGTCCTTGACTCACAATTGCTTACCGGTACAAAACATAAATGATAGTTGCTCTAGATAAGGAAGTCTGCCAAATGGGGCAATGGTGGCAAAGTTGTGCTGCATCACTTGAGCAAGAACGTTAACCCTTCCTGCTCCAGGGGCACTGGATCACAGTTGATCCTGTGCTCTGACTAACTTGGTAAGAATTTTACTGTACTGTAAAAAGTATGTGACAAGTTACGTAAAGGTTTTTTTTTTTAGGTTTGCCAAGCAAACTGAAGAATAAAACAAAAGGCCTCATCATTTCATAGATTAAAACACTGAGCAAGGAATATTTGCCTGTGGCCCACTACCCTCTATGGCAGAGTAACCCACAATGAAAGGAATTGTGGGTTAAATATAGCACGTCGCCACAGAAAGGGTCGTTAACTTAAAGCACTAAACAGAGTACTTGAATACCAAAAAGATACTTAACACCGACAACTTATCAGCTCAGCTAATGATTTTAAACTGCACAGCCAGCAACTAGAATGAAAGGGCTACAAATATCTGGGACCCATGTACACTATGTTTACAAAAAAAAAAAAGCCTGTGACTAAAACGGTAACCTCGAATTCCACTTCCTCAGCTAAAATTACAACTAACATGCAGCACACCCAATGTGGGGGACGCCACAGATGCTGAAACAGACAGCGTTGTATACACTGTATGCATGTAGGCAATTCTAAAATACAAGCCTGACACAGTGTTGCGTGTTTATAAAACCCAAACTTGGCTTAAAAATAGGCGAGTCTGCAATTAAAGAATGTAACATGCAGTCATGGAGATTCTTAGCATTTGAATGTTCAAAAAATAGACCTTTTGGCCACAGCCATATGGCACAAACCAACTTTACGATGACTTTCTAATTATGCTTAGCACTTGGGAAGTACCAGGTTTACCTTTGTCTTCCTTTAACAAAAATCCCATGCACATCTATTCAGCTGAAATGGAATCTGCTAGCAATGTCGTGATGAAGACAATAACAATAATGAAGGTGGTGGTACGTTTGAATGTGCAAGTTCCATCACCGCATTACTGGCAAAAATGAGAAAAAAGTGGAACCAGACTGGGTGACACTAGTCGTTGCGATTATAAATAACTTATCCTTAGTAATTATGACAGCAACTGCTATTGAGATCCAATAGTGGGAATTGACATGCTGTAATTCTCCGTTTGAGGGTCTTTGTAACATTAATGTCAGAATATTTATTGCCTTTTGTTCAATATGATGGCTGGTTATCATCCTGCTGTGTTGCCAACAAGGTTTTTTGCATGTATAAGCAGGCGTGAATTACTGGTTTCTGCTTTTGATGGCAAGTTTGGAGTCAGATGACACCTTTTTACTGGGCTACACTGTAGGTCCATATGGTACTGCCTGGTATTAGACAGCATTAGGCAGCTTGCACTAAGATGTTGTGTTTATCCACTGCCAGCAGATTATCAAACTGTTTATTGAGCATATCTGATTAGAAATGAATCCGTTTTGGATTTGGATCAGTTGAGTGAATCACTTGAGTCAAAAACAACATGGAAATAAGCAAGACAGACCAGTGGGTTAAATCTCTATTACACAGCAGATAAAAATAACACCTATTCAAAACATCTATTATAATAATACACGTATAAGGAAGTGGACCACAGTTAAGCTGTTCTGTGGCCGACTGCAGGTGCTTTTACATGCAGGCTTGCAGCCATTTGCATCATCTCACACGGTTTAGCAGATGAGACATTAAATGTTGGGCCACTAGAGTGATTTTCTCATGAGATGTATAGACATATTAAACTGTGTTTATTTTACAACCTTCTTTATTATCATTAGATTTTAAAAACATTATATAAAACCAATTCATACCTAAGAGATATAAAAGGGGGACAAAGATCTGACGTTATTAAAAAATACCAGTGGTGGACAATCAATTTTAAGATCTTCTATGCTGCTTAAACTATCACAAGCTTACCTACATTTACAAACTAAATTTAGATATTTGTTCCATTTAATTGTATTTTCATTTATCAGTTTATTCTCATTTAAAATCAGAATAGTAACTTATAAGCAATGGCAGATTGCAAACTAGTTAATATTAGTAAAGACTTTTTCTAACCAATCAGATGTTTAAATGGCGGCTAGCTGGTGTCGGTTGGTGTTTTTCCTGTCCTCCTATTAGTTAATTAGAGTAAAACCTCAGCTTCAGCTCAGGTTTATTGGGAAAACGTGTCGGAATAGGTGAAGTAAAGCTTATCCTCCTGCAATGGCTGAGGAAGGAAACATTTACTCACTCAAAATATGTTTTAAAAGCAGATTTTTCCAGAATGATAAGACCTTGTAAAAAGAGTTTGACTAACTGCAGATAACTAACTTGTCCCTGACAGAAGTGTGGTTATTAACCACTTCCTAATGAGACTATTGTGCCAAACTCAGGTTTAGTGAGGAAATTAGATAAATATGAGCTCTGAACTGCTCCAGATTAAGTAGGTGGTACAATTATGGTGTGGTGTAGTGTAGAGCCTTTGAGTTTAGTTAATGAAAAAAATGTTTTTTCACCACCAGCACAAGAAATGTTTCTTCATCTATGATGACACGCTGTGTTTGAGTGTTTTATTATTGATCATTTCAATGATTGCAACGTGATATTGGTATTAAGAGGTGATGGTGGATGTCCTCACTAACGGTCTTGGTATAAAATGCACTGCCCACCACTGTCAAATACATAACCTCTATATACAAAATGGCTGCATGTCTTTTACATTGAGTGTCAAGAAGGTCAATATTAGAAAGAAGTCTTTTAATAGCATTAGATTTATTCAAAGGGTTGTGTTATACACACATCTATCCAACAAATAAATCTTCATTTTGAATGCCTGCATTTTGTAGCCATTTTTTCCATTCATCTCATTACACAAAGGCATTAAAATGTTTGTAATGCATTTAATAGGCAGTTACGGTTCCCACTGGAAAGATATGAGGATTAAGGGGTGGCTTAAACAGATTATGATAGCCTCAAGGCACCTTTAAGTATCTGCTGTTTGAATCACACGTGTAAAAAAGCCATAATGTTCATTCCAGTGATGTAATGTATAGTTTTTCCCCTTAAATGTTTGATTTGGTGTTGCATTTGTTCGCTGTAAACATGGTGCATCAAAAAGAATCTATGAGGCTTCAAAATGGCTGCCTTTACAGAATAAGATGGCTAGAGTATTTCTTCTATTCAGGTTAGAATCAATGGGCGAGGATGTGAAAAACAATTAACCTTTTTTTTTTTTGCCATGTGACTAGTCTCCTCATGCACTAGCCAAATATAGCAGGCAACAGGCCCGGGTTATTTTGTAACCATGAGACAAGTAAACAGTAGCCAAGAGAGTTAGAGAGAGAGAGAGAGAGAGAGAGAGAGAGAGAGAGAGAGAGAGAGAGAGAGAGACACACACACGATTGAGAGCCGGTATTAAACTGTAGTCTATGCAAAAGCAAAGCTGGAAAAGAAACCAGTCAATAGTGTGTTCACCTCAGATGCATGCTTTGTCAAATTTCACTGAGGCTGCTCAGAGCTTAACAAAAACCCCCCATGTATGATCTACAAGGCAGATTCAGAAATGGTGTATAATAGAGAAATAAACAGAAAGGAAAGAGACTATCTGTCCGAGGTTATTGTAGCTCTTTATACAATCCTTTTCCCCTTATCAAGCCTGTTGCATGGCTTGACTTGTCTTACCAACCCACAAAAAAGTTACCCAACAGATCTAGAGGAAGTAGTAGATAGGTGGTTAATGCAGTGGACTGATAATCAGAAGCTCATAGGTTCTACTTTAGGCAGCACAAAGTTACCACTTCTGGCGCCCTAGTCGACGGCTAAATTCCAGACATTTGAACGTTCACGATGATGTTCCAGTTTATCCCAAAGTTTTCAGGGGGGGTTGGTTGTCTGAGATCAAAGCTCTGTGCTCTCTGCTAATTAAACTTTCAAATAAGGTGCATATGAAGATCTGGGGAATGTCAAGCTCAAGCAGCGCATAAGGTGTCCACATAGTCATACAGTGTCTGTGCCTATTCATGATATGGAGTATGCAGTTTGGAAGTGTGTGTACTCTGTGTGACCCTGAGTTCTGGAAAGGGACTGTGGCACCATGTGAAAGGACAAGCACAGGATGCTTGCACTCGGCCATGTATTCCCTGAGCTATTCGAAATAAATATGTCCGTGTGACTCTTATTCAGATAGATGTATAAAAAGGGTGAAGTGACCACCTATGCAAGACGAAGTGCTGGGGAGGTCCTGGAAAAGAAACAGCAAAGCACATCTGCAGTGGGGCACAAAAGCTTGTCATCCTGAGGCTATTATCAACCTACGAAAATGTATGGCCAACCTGCTTGGCGGGTTATCTTTCGACATTCTTTTAGAAATAATAAATTCTGTAATTCTATGGCATCAGAGAGCCACAAAATGCATGTTTAAATGAATCCTTGGTTTATACTTTTAATACACAATACAAACAGTGTATAGGAAGCAGTCGAGGTGGATAACAGTAAAATGGGCGATTTTTTACATTAATTATAATGTCAGTGGTTTTTTTGTCTCATTACATTTATGGCGTTTGACAAACTCGCTCATCTCTTTTTATAAGGCAACTGGAGGTTGAGCGAAATGGTTAAAAGCTTAACAGCCTTTAAGTACTGGACTACCACCTCCCCAGAGGTAGCTGGTAGTTGCCAACCAGACAGTAAAGAAAGGATCTCTCTCCCTTTCTACCCTTTCCTAGAAACAAAGGAATTACTCATCATCCCATACGCTTATCAACTGTGTTCACACTTTATTTCTCGGTAATGCCCCGATTCTGTTGCTTATTAATTACTCAGCAATCATCCAGGCAGTCGTTACTAATCTCAAGAGATAAATGAAACATGTACGGATGCAGGCCGGCTCAGTGGAGAAGATTGTGAAAATAACTGGAATAGGTTATTGCAGGGGCATTTCTCGCTCAGAGTTATTGATTGGGAGACCAGCAAAACCGAGTCCCACCACCGAGGAAGACCTGCATATATGCCCTAACACCACCAGCAAGCCACTGCTGGGTCCTTGAGCAAGACCTTTAACCCTGCCCTGGTCCAAGGGCACTGTATCAAATTTATTTTTCCAAATTTGAGAGCCAACAACTGATATCAGGTCAGAGTGAGAACTAGTTTGACTATATATGGAATTATAGGCTCTTGCTACGTCATTTGCTACTTCGAGCATTTTGTGTCTTTCTTTAGTCCCTGGCAGTTTTAGAAAGGCAGCCACCTGAGGATTTCCATTCTGTATTGCCAAATGGCACCGCGGCTGAGATATAAAAACCTTAAACAAATTCCACAAAGCTCCACGCAGGAGCTGCTTATGTTTAAGACCTTCTCCACCGGACCATTTTCTAACAACGCAAACCCCCCCCCCCCCCCCACCACCACACACAAACAAACTGGTTTCTTGTATCATCTTCAAATCATAATTTCTCAATTCAACAACAGCTATGATCTGGTGGCACTTTCAGTCAGGCAGCTGCTGCATAACATACACCATCAATTCCTCTTTAATCATTGTGACCGACGACCGTAGTTGATGACCACATGACCTCACACACGGCGAGTTTTGCTGACAGAAAAGTAGAAGGACAATATTGGAAATTCATAGTAAAGTTAACGGTTGAACCAATTAAATTAATGGAGGACAGTGTAAAAAATTCTACTAAGTTAATTAAAGAAACAGGTTTTAACTGAAAATAAAGTAATAGCTGAATGTAGCCAGACAAGTTTTTTGGTTTCAATTACCAGGTCAATTTCATTGCAGTTACATGGCATGTATCAAGTAACAATTCAGATATTATTCCCCCCCAACGTGGAACAGATGGGATTTTGACCCATGACCGTGCCAGCCAACAAAAAAGCACAAGCATTCCGATATCTTCAGAACGGTTTCGGGGGAAACAAAAAATCGGATGTGAATCATATGCGCATTATGTCCACCGTGTAAGCAAATAGACCAGATGGTCAACCATCAAAGTCATTGGATAAGCAATAGAGGCGCATGACTTGATTCTTGGTTATTTTGTTATATAAAAACATACCAAATCAACCCTAGAGTTACTCAATCGGCAACAGAGGTGCTTCTCTTTTTGTCCATCTAAAAAGGGAATTGCCATGATGACATCGAAATATGATACAGAAACCAAAAAATGAATGAATAATTTTCTTTGTCTAATAATTACTCCACCAGTTTCACTTCCTTTTCTGGTCGCTACATCTACCTTGAGCTGTTTTGCAGTGCGTAGTGTATATTGCGATATCAGATACGGGTCAGTACATGATGCAAGCGTGACGTCAAAAGAATCAGTCACAAAATCGGAAGTGGACAGCAAGATGAGACATGCTGGACAAAAAAAATTCTCACGTAATTATTTACAGACTTCTATTACAATGCGTTTTCTTGTTAATCACTGGTGTTTTGATTAGATGTGTTTAGGGATTTAGATTAAAGGGTCAGCCAACGAACAGACCATAGTTTTTCTTAGCTGTACTAATTTCTTGGATTAAACAGAACAGCTACATCAAACTGCAGATGAGTAATCAAGTAAGAAAAAAAGCTTTGTATTAACCTTCATCACATTATTAGCTAATTCTAGTCAGTCTTCACTGCAAAGCAACAGTGCAGTTAGCAAAGGAGCCTAGCACACAGAGAACCTTTTACCACTACAAACTTTTCGGTTTTCCAGTAAACAATAACAAAACTAAGACAAATGCCTGGGGGTGGAGCTGCTTATCATTAAAAAGTAGTGGCCAGACCAGACACCAGTCTGGACCTTTTGGTTTTAAATTTGGTCAAGATGGATCATAAGTAACCGCTAACTTTTAGCACTGGTAGACCTTTTCAGGAAGACCTGGGTTCAAATACCACAACCACCATTATCAGGTTCTTTAGCAAGACCATTAACTCTTCTTGCTTCAAGACCACTGCATCATAGCTGCGCTCTGACCTCCAACTTACTAACATGGGATATGTAAAGAAAGAATTTCTTGTGCTGTTTTGTGTGACCAATAAAGACAGATGTTCTTCAAGCAGGAAAGAAGGATGCTCTATCCACTGACTGAGAACTGTGAGGAAAGGGCAGATCCAAAGTGTTACATTGGCCCATCATGCAGCAGGAGAGGATTTTAAGAAACAGCTGCTGGTTGATGAAACATGTGTTGGTCATCGCCTTCACCTACATGATAGCTGGTGGGTGAAAATTGTAAAATAAACAAATTGCAATGAAGTAAAAAACAATTTAAGATTCAGGATGCTGCTGATGAGTCGGCTACTTCCTGGAATGTCAGAATTGGTGCTTGTAAATGATTAGGAGGACTGTTCTTTTTTCAGCACGTGTGTAAAAGTTTGTTTGAAAAGCTTTTTTTTACCTGTAATATATATTTCATCTCTGTTACACCCTCACTCACTTTCTGCCATCAAAAAACATTATTCTGTCAGAAATGGCACATGAATTTTGGAAATGGAGATTATTCTGAAAGTGGCTGTTTAGCCAAAAAACAAAATGTTACAAACTGCGTCAATGCACTATTGTCATCTCAAACATCTCAGCCCCCCCCCCCCCCCCCCCCCCCCATCTGCTGTGCGAAAAGAGAAACCATCTCAACGGACCACTGAAAGCCAAACAAAACCACCTTTGTAATAAAGCAGTTAGAACGCTTAGTGACAACACCAGATGCTGCCTTCAGTGTTAAACCCAGCCTGCTCGTTCGTTACTCTGCTAAACAAGACAAGCGAAACAGCCAATCAGAGGACTCAATATGAAAACGGAGAGGTTGGACATTTAGCGCACACACACACACACACAGAAGGAGGGGAAAAAAGGACAAAAAGAGAAATGAGACATTTAGTTGGGGCAAACCACATGGCATGGTATCAAAGGTTTGAATATTCAACAGGCAGCAAGCAAAAGAACGGCATTGAGCAGAATGTTACAGAGGAAACACCGAGCGCATTATGAGCTGACCGCATCTCCTCACGGAATAAACATGCACGCTGAAGCCTTTCATAAAGGTTCCAGCTCTACCTAACGCTCATCTCCCCCTACATCAGACAAACAAAATCCGTTTTGTTCGATACGCTTTTGGATTGTATGCATGCAACAAAGCTTTACTGACAGAAGTGTAGAGCTGAGAATAAAGAAAAATGATTCCGAGCACTTATGAGCATTCTGACCGCTGACACTGGATTAAAATTTTTATTTTTATTCCTATTGAAAATCTTAAATGGAAAAGCACAGGTCGATTTTAACCTGATTTCGGAATTTATCTAAAAGCTATGGATGCGATATTCCACTCAACCCCAGCCCACCACCTGTCCACATATAAGCTGGCAAGCGTGGAGTCTTATGAGCGATACAGCATATGGCCTAGAAAACAAAAACCTGTCAATTAATCGCATAGGTGTGAAACTTCCGGGAGTTATGCCACCAAATAGCGCAGCTGTACCCAAAAAATTCTTTCCAAACCTGAAAGCGATAGGTCACAAATACACCACAGCCTTGTTTAAAATTCATTTTATTCATTCTTCTTATTCCCTAATTCTGGGTCACGGGGTCTGCTAAAGCCTATACCAGTGCACATAGGGCCAGAAGCAGTGGTACAACCTGGACAGACAGACACACACTAGAATCACCAATCAACCTAAGGTACATGTGTGAGGAAAGCGCAGGGAGAACATGCAAACACAAAGATCCCCAGCCCGGGAATAGAACTTGGGACCTTCTTGTGGCGAGACGACTGTGCTAACCATTACTACCGGCATGTTAAAAAATTCAACATTCTGCTTAATCAAAAGCTCAAGATGTTCACGAATCATTGACTGATGCTGTGGTTTAGTGGGTTAAGGCGTCAGCACCCCCAGATGCGCACTAGGTTTGATTCCCTGCTCAAGTCCTTTTTGGTTCCACCTCTCTCGCTCTCTCTCCCAATCTCCCCGATTGTATCCCTCGGCCACATTAATAAAGGCATAATAATATTTACCTAATTAAATAAAATTATATAGTGTGTTTAATAAAGCAGTCTGAAGCATTTTCCTTTGTTCAACACACCAACACCACAGATGCGCAGGGGAATCGGACATGTTTAAACAGGGCATATAAACTGAGCCTGTGAAGGGAATAAGCATCTTCAGCTGTAAAGCAAGTAACTATTAAAACTAATCACATCACAGAATTTCACAAAACCTAACCAAAATCAGTGACATTCTTTTTTCAAGCTTTAACACACCATGTCACTATAATTCTTTTCTTAGAAATTCATTAGAAATAAAAAGATCAGTTTAGAGATGGAAATTAAACACTACATCCTAAATGTTAGATTGAACTTTGGTCCATCCACCGAATCATTTCAGTCATTTCCTTCTTTAAACTGCTGAGAGTAATTAACGGTATTAACACTAAAGCTAAAATCATTTTAAAGGTTCATGTTAGATGCAGTGGTGGCTTAAATTGCTAAGGTGCCGAGCTGTTGATCAGAAGTAGAGGAAGAGCTGGGATTCAAGCCCCCCCCAAACCCTTAAAGAAAAACCAGGAAGACCAGTGTATAAGCCTCACTATCGCCAAGGAAGACCGGAGTTCAAGCTTTAACACCACCAACAAAGTCTGCCACTGTTGGGTTCTTAAACAAGACTCCTGACCCTTCCTGTTCCAGCTAAGGAAAATGAGCTCTGATCTGAGCTCTGAACATTTCCCTACATGTTGTATGGAGTATAATGTACAAGATCGATATAATTCTAATTTAATTGGAAGCTAATCTAAACTGAGGGACATATTGAGGAAGTAAGACCGCACAGTACAGTCATCTCACGTCAGATGCCCGGATGACTGCAGTGTATAAAACTCACTCTGTTCAGATTAGAGCACAAAGCCAAGTGTTTACAGTGCAAATCAGGAGCAGAGTCACACAAGACGACTATTCATACTTGGTGGAATTAATTCGGAAATTAACCGACAAGAAACCCAACATTTTCATCAAATGAAATGATCAAAAAACGGGTTTAAAAAAATGCTAGTACTGCTTAGCATCTGTGGCCAAATAGTTATTTTAAATCAATCAGATATCTACTTTTGTTACTGTTAAACATTTTGTGATTAAGATTTACTCACAAAGAAAGCACACTATTGATATTCTGCAGCCTGGCATGCATGTAAGCTTCAGCCCTGACTGGTCTGGGTTCTCATACAGTGTCTATCTTAGGCTGACACGCTTACCCAGAGCAACTTGCATCTAATCTCTTTTATACAAAAAAGAAACTGGGGGTTAAAGGCATTGCTTAGGGGTCTAGCAGTGGCAGCTTGGTGGTGCTGGAATATAAATATAATCTTTCAAATTGCAGTCCAACACCTTAACTTATATAAAAAGAGCAGTGAAACCTTTAGTGCCATGTTGCATTTACATCCATGGCATTTGGCATACACCCTTATCCTTGCACTTATGTTATTCTTACAGCTGAGCAATTGCGGCTTAAGGGCCTTGATTCCTTGATCCAAACAGTGGTAGCCTTTTGGTACTGGAACGCGAAATCCACAATCTTTTGGTCAATAGTCCAACACCTTAAACGTCCACTGTCACATCCCCCAAAAAGTGGATTTTGGACTTGTTCATCTTGGATGCAGTGTTGGCTGGAGTTGACAAATGATTGAAAGACCAGAAAGGCTGGGTTCAAGTCCCACCACCACAATCATGTATTTGAATTTGATCTTTTGGAAAGATGCTCATTTGACAATTAGGAAAGGTTTTTTTTATGGAGACATACAGTCAAACACATGCAAGTCATTCTTTTATCTTCTAACCCCACTTATTCTCTAACTCTGGATTACAGGGGTCTGCTGGAGCCTGTCTCAGAGAACCTGGGGTGAAGGGCAAGGAAACCCTGGACAAGTCGCCAGTCCATCGCAGGGTTACATGTAGACGAACATGCAGACCTACTTCCATGGGTCACCAATAAACATTATGTTTTTCCATTGTGGGAGGAAACCTGAGTAGATGGAGTACCTGGGAGAACATTTAAACTCTGCACAGAAAGAGCCCTTACCTGGGAATCGAACCAGAGACCTTTTCGCTGTGAGGAGACTGTGCTAACCAGTACGCCACCGCACAATAAATTTAATAATTACAACACAACATCGGAAGTAAGAATAATTTGATATAGAATGTTTTTTATTATCAGATCTCTCAGTACCATGGGCCATTATTCAATGACATCATTCTGCCAGTGTGTTTTAATGCTAATTTATAACTGCCATTATTTTGAATACATCCAATACGTCATTTTACACCAAACTTTGACGTCATGGAGTCTAAAACAAAACGTTTTAGTTACTACATATTGAGACATTTCCTGTATTTTACGATACAAACTCTGGTCAGTGCATCGTAATATAAAAACAGTCCTAAAATAAAGTAATTTTATATAACACACGGGACAATAAAGGTCGGGGGAAACTTCCTTTTTCCTCTTGCGGCTGAAAAAGCGGAAGTGACGTCTTATGCCAGGAACACGCAGCACGTTAGCTACACTGTTCGTGGTTTTTTTCTCTCTCTGTCTGACCTAACAAAGGAAAAGTTTTTAAGCTAAACTAGCAATAAACGGCCGTTTATATATGGCGCCATGTTAAAGGTTTGTTTATGTCGAGGTTGGGTGGAGGAGGAGGAGGGAAAAAAGTCTACATATCAAGACAAAAGAAAAGCCAGACGGCGAGTTACATTGTCACATTCAGGTGAACCGAGTCAGTTCGGGAGTCGGTTCAGCCACCAAATCTAAAGCCGAGACTGACGTGGTTACGCCGTGAAACAATTAATAAACTAATTAAATACGTCCGTATCTCCTGCGCAAAATAATACTCAACGAATAAATATGTAATATATGTCAATAAAAATATAATTAACGAATGGTCCAGCTTGGAGCCGTTTAATTCTGAATAATAAACGCGATTCATACCTTATACACTTGTCCATATGTGCCGTTTCCGACCACTTCGACCAGTTCAAATATCCCGGCAGGGTCCTAGAAAAAGAAAATAAATAAATAAAAATCTTCAACAGTCTAAACAGTGGGATTTGTTATTATATGCCAGGAAAAATAAACAAAGGAAGTAGCTGTTGCGCTTATTTCCCCAAAACACGCAAACCAAAGGTTTTGAAACAAAGAGAGCTGAACTCCAACAGCAATAATGAAACTCACTAGAACAGACCAGTATAATGTCCATAAGGAAAGGATGGAAAACATGCAGTGCTTTTATACAATTCATTTATTTAATTGGTGCTATTAATACTTTAATACTCACCCGCAACGACGATAAGTCTATGTCGACTAGACTTTTAGCCGGAGAATCGTTCGCCATCTTCGCAATAATAATAATTTACAAACGTCTCGGTTCTATTCTCAAGCAGTCCTGCAACTGCGCTTAATCATCTGCAGTCGTCCTAATCATTAGAAATTGATTAATCAAAGCCAATTGACGGAAACCCATGTAATACACACACATCCACACACGCGGTTTAGTCCATGTTGAGGTGGCAGCGCGATTACGCATGAAGAACACACAAACACAGGAAGCCGGTCCACTGATTCACACCGAGGAGGGAAGGGCAGGGCTTAGTCAACTACACAACTAGACCGGCAACTGCAGACAATTCTAACCAGGCTTTTAATACTAATAATAAATAAATAAAATATAACTGCAAATCAAATAAGAGAGCAATCGAGTGGGGCGCGCTAAACCGTGCGCACATGTGCGTTCTGGGTAATTGGTAGGGTGGTCGAAATGAAAGGGCGTGGCCAAAGAAAACAATCGGATTACAGTTTAGCGACAGTGTGCTAATAAATCACTCAGCCTGAAACATCCGCCTGTTTAACTGACTAATACAGTCGTAATGCCCCCCCCCCTTAATGCCTGGTTAGGAGTGTATAATTGAAACTATTGTGGAACAATAAGGACCCAGCATTAAACCTGTGGTACTCCTAGAAATTGTTAGTAACAGTAACTACGAGTAATGGGTGTGGTAAAGGAGCCAACCTTACCTTCTTTCATAAGGTACAAAATTGCTTGTGGCACCCCGGTTATGTATAATTATATGTCTGGCAGATGTTTTGATCTTGAGCGACTTAAATTAATTGCCTTTTTTTCCTCAATTAAGCAGTTGAGGGCTAAGAGCTTTGTTTAGAAGCCCTAGCAGTGCAGCTTGGTGGTGAGAACCCACTTCCAATTTGGTTAAGGTGTTCGACTAATACCAGTAAGACCGAGGTTCAAATCCCACCTCCACCAAGCCGCCATTGTGAGCCCCTGAGCAAGGCGTTTAACCCCCAATTGCTCACTTGCAAGTTGGTCTTGATAAGGAGCCAAATGTTGTAATTGTAATTGTCCAGGGTGTACCTCAGGGTGTGCCTCTCGACTTCTTCTAAAGTTAAGTCCTCATAGATGTGAGTTCCCAGGAACATGAAACTGGTAACACCATCATCCTGTTGATGCAAATAAATGGTTAAGTCCACAATGCGATCTTTAGTTCCAATTTAAAGGCTGTGAGTCAGCATTAACTGTCTAAAAGTGGTGAATTAACTCTTTCCTAGGCTGAAACATGCTAGTTATCTTTGGGGTTAGCTGAATTCGTCTAATTTTCTCTGGAAAAAACCCACTGTAAAAACTTATTTTTAAGTTTGTCCAAACTTTTTACAAACATAAATTTCTCAAGGCATCCCAGTTGTATTTATAATTGAAGTGGTAATTTGTGTGTTCCTACAAGTTCCTACTAGAAAACACTGTTACCCTAGATCATTTTGATAACACATGATAGCGATATAAGCATTTTAAAATTTCACATGCATCTCCCCAAGGACATACGGATTCAGCGATTTAATTACACCTGAATTTGGCTGTGTAATTTCTTACTCTTACACTTATTAAATCTTTTAAATAACTTGTGTGATTTTCAGCCATCTGCTCTGCTGCCCCCTGGACTGGAAATGATGGCTTCAATTGAGTGTAATAAATCTTTAATCAAGTAAAATGCTTACATTTTGACACCTGGAGCCCAAGTGGATACAATCTAAAACAAAAAGTCTACCCCCACCCCCCGCAGGAAGTTGAGTTAAATGTCCCAGATCAATTTGGAGGCTATATTCCGAGCTGCCGTATCAGCATTTCATTTAACAATGCTGAATGTCATTCACACAGGAGAATTTTCTTACTCCAATGTTGCACAACAACCTTTAAAAATAATGTTGAAACTAATGTGAATTTCAAATGAGATCATTAACTTGGTAAGGGTTATAAAGCAGTTTAGAAGCAGTGGACAAAAGACCAGAAGACAATTACAGTTTGGCATTTGGCAGACGGTCTTATCCAGAGCGACTTACATTTGGTCTCTTTTTTTTGCAACTGAGCAATTGTGAGTTAAGGGCCTTGCTCAAGGGCCCACAATTGCTTGGTGGAGGAGGGAATCAAACCCAGGTGGGAGTCCAACATCTTAACCACTAGTTTACCACTTCCCACAGAAGACATCCTGACAGTGTCCCAGGTAGCTCCAGTGGTCATTAGGGTATTTGTTAAATTATACACTATATTGCCAAAAGTTTTTGGTCACTGAATATCAAACACACACATGTAATTTAATTTTCAATATCTTCTTCCAGATTGATTACCATTTTTACTATTGGATGAAGCTCCAGTTTGCTAGTAAGACCTTCCAGTCCAATGTTGTGCTTGAATGTGAGATATCTCTTCATTCAGCTCCAACAGTATTAGTGAGATCAGATACTAATGTCAGGTAAGGAGGTCTGGGGAGGTAGTGGGTATAAAAGGGACGGCTCTTGCCTGGCTCAGGTCCGATTTAACAGACCGCTATCAGTTTGTAGATTTAAATGGCGACCACTCGACGTGCTCACGCCTTAAGTATGGGGTTCCCTCGGTGTTCGGTCTCCTACTATTTTCATTATATATGCTCCAACTCTGGAACTTGATCCGTAAACATGATGTTAGCTTTCACTGTTACGCCAATGACACACAGCTGTACATTTCAGCTCGACCAGATGCGAAACATCAGTTAGATAAAATTGAATTATGTATTAATGACATTAGAAACTGGATGTTAAGCAACTTCCTGCTGCTAAATCATAGATATTGAGTATTATGGTATAGTATATGGTATTATGATCTGATGCTGTTTGGATGCTGTCATCCGGACTCTCACCGATCACTCAGTTGTCTTTGGTGGTGGTCTGGTTGCC
>JAOTRA010000020.1:1218794-1248461 GCA_026260255.1 Pseudolaguvia tuberculata
CGCCAGTCCATCTCAGGGCAACACATAGACAAACAACCATTCACACACACATTCACTCCTATGGACAATTTGGAATCCTAATCTGCATGTTTTTGGACTGTGGGAGGAAACCGGAGGACCCAGAGGAAAACATGCAAACTGCGCACAGAAAGATCCCGGTCGGGATTCGAACTCGGGACTTTCTTGTTGTGAGGCGACCGTGCTAACCACTACACCACCGCGCCGCCCTAGTGTTTTTCATAATCATTCTAATAACCCGATGTTTCCATGTGTCATTCCGGGTTTCAGTTCATCCTAAACACGACTTAAAAGCATTTATTAAACCCAAATCCTCTTTTTGTAGATGGAGGAAATTCCTTCATATGGAAACATTTAAATAAAGGGGTTTTTTTTACTGGTAGAACTGATTAAGAATCCATTTTGGAATCGTATCCTGACTCCAAGAATGGGAATCGGCTCACCACCTTTAAAGATTCTCACCCCTACTTGCATTAATTTAATTCCTTTTTTGCACAACAAATGAACCTGCCATTGGTTTATTATGTAGTCGAATTATGTCTCATGACAGCCAAATGAATTCACTCTTCTTCAAGACTAAGAAACCTAAGCCACATCTGTCGTCTCACAGTGGAAAGAAAACATTCTAATAGCTGCCCATGGAATGATGTAATCCCCAGATAAAATAAGAAGTGTTAGGTGGCAACATAGTCATGACTGGAGGCATTGTTGCACTCCAATTATGCAGTCATTCTTAGGGTATTGTCATAGTGACAGAACTGATGGCCTTTCGAACCAAATACATTCATTTTACAGCCTCAAGAAAGACCACAGCATAAAGCTGACACTCACCCCTGGAAACGGCTGGTAGACTGCATTCCCTGAAAGCTGATTTAAAGGTTTTGCAGTCTTTATGGTTGGAGAGGTCCAGTTCGTCATCTGCCTTCCGCTATAGTCTGAAAGACGGAACATGTCAGAGTATCGCAACACATCGATGACCAAACCTACAGCAACAACATTTGGCCAGATGTTTGTGGACCAGAACAATCACAAGTAATCGTTACTCTTTTTATTAAACCCAGACTCAGACAAAGCCCGCTCTTTGAAATTTGCTGTTGCTTTTTTATATTTACCTTCAGAGCATGTGTTTGAAATTATCCATCGGTACCTCACTGATATAGTAAAGTTCTTATACAATTCCTGCCTAGAATTTCAGACAACTTTGTGTATTAATAGGGTGTGACAAGACACTTATCCCACAAGACAAGACGAGATGAGACTTAACTGAAAAACACAAAATGCATTTTGATATCAACTTGTAATAAAATTTCTATTTCAATACATTTTTCACAGTAATTAACAATATAAAAAACAATGCAAAGAATTTTTTTTTGCCATGTACGTTATTCATCTGTGTGGTGGCAGTTGGAGCAGCTTTGGCTAAGCAAACCACTGACACCTGCAATACCACCACCAGTCTGTGTAGTGAGGTTTATTGTGTATGTGAATTATTTTATATGCGGTTCGGACCCTGCCTTGCGCACAGCCACATCCATATTATGAGCACTGTCTGTTACAATAACAATGCAGATGGCAGAGGTGTACGGGATTCATCTCTTACAATGTTTGCATATTGTCTCTATTTTGTCTAGCACTCTTTAACTGTTTCTTATTTTCCACCAGAAAACCAAAATGTACACAGATAATTTAATTGTTTAACACTCTTACGTGACCAGTCGGTTCCTGTGAGATCTTGTGACACCCCCTATTATCAAAAAAACACACTTTGGCACAATTATCTGATTTTATGAAGATGGCAAAAAGACAGTGACTCTTACCATCTGGCAATTTGATAAATTTGCTGACGAACACGAGGATAAGCAGCACCCATCCGCAAGCGCCGACCAGCAGCCAGTGTCGGCGCATCATTGGGCCATGAGAGAAGCTGACAAAACCTATAGAATAACAAAAACATTCAGAATTAATACTGAAATAGAATAAAACAAATTTTGCAGTAAAAATTGTAGAGTTTGCATACAGGGAAAAATAGAGCATAGTTTAATTACAATAATATATTGGGAGCGCAATTATTTAGTCAAACCATGCTGATTCTGGTGTAAAGAAGGTAAAGTAAAGTAAAGTCAGCTCAGTACTCAATGCACGATACCAAATATTTAATAGATATGGTTTTATAATATTGTTTCGGAAGTTTGTGGTCTACCAGTATTGATCAGTCACACTAGTTAATGTGGCAACTAGAAAAGGTTTCATGGAGGTTTTGCCGCCAAATTTAACCAAAGACATATAACCTATAGATCACATGTTAAGGTGTCCATAAACACTGTCTCATAAACCTTTTTTGCTTTCAATTAAAGTACTGGGGCGGCACAGTACGGTTGCCTCACTAAAAGAAGACACCCCCCACCCCCCCACCCAGAGAATCGAACCTTGCGTGGGTTTCCTCTGGATACTCCGGTTTCCTCTCACAGACCAAAAAGATGTACATTTGGTTGATTGGTGTTTCTAAATTGTCCATAGGAGTGAGTGTGTGTGTGTGTGGTTGTTTGTCTAAGTGTAGCCCTGTGATGGACTGTCAACGTGTCCAGGGTGTACTCCTGCCCTATATGCGATGGGATAGCTTCCAGCAGACCCCTGTGATCCCGAATTAGGGAATAAACAGGTAAGAAGATGAATTAATTAATTAAAGCACTAGATGGTATTGAGACTCAGTGCTCTTTGTACTTGGACACATCTCATATTAGGAAGTTGGGTTCGAAGAGCAGCGCCTTCTATAGGCAGGAAGAGTTAAATGTCTTAAAGAACCAACAGTGATCGACTAGGTTTAAACCTATGGCTTTATGAATGTGCATTTAATGTGTCTATCTATGTTACATTAGTTGCTATAAACCCCACGTCTCATAAAGTCTATCTATCCTTTACGGCCTAATGTATTATGCGCATGCGCATTGGCCACATGTTTGCGTTAATTTGTTTGTACATCATTTACATTTCATGTATTAAAAGACAAGACTTTCATTTACAACATAAAAAGAGGATAATGTATAAATTAAATTAAGCATTTTATAATCAAAAATTTTCTTTTAACTATACTTTATAAATGTACAGAGAAAAAAAGTATGACTGCTTTAAGGTTAGCTCGCATGTCTATGCTGTTATGTTATTTTTTTAGTGAAAAAGATCGAAATTAAAATAAAGTGAAAATAACGTGCATTTAATTTATGCGCGGAATCTTACGACATTTACAAATGACTCTAATTAGCATTAGCGCTAATATTAGCGATTCCAGAATTATGTTACAAGGAACGAATAAATCCCAAATGGTTCCACATTAACAAAGAGTGCACTAGATAGGGGGGATAACTGTATTGCGTCACAACCTACTAAGTGCACTCGGATACGTAGCAGGAAGCCATTTGAAACGGAGTCATACCTTTGTTAGTGGAACGTATTTATACTTAAATCCCGACCAAATGCAGCAGAACAAACCTTTCTAATGGAAACCAGACAAAACTGTCCGATGTGTCTTTCGCTGTTTTCATTCAGATTTACATGTCCAGTCATATTTATAATCTATTTTGATCATTTCCGCAGCCACGGCCGCTGCTTTTCTTTAGCGGACCTGTGAATGAGCTGGTGCACATGTAGGACCAGTCCTGATCAAAAACAGTGTGGGGCAGTAAATTCAGAATAATTCATGCAGAAATAAAATTCCCACCACTTCTGCTAAATACCTCCATCAGATCAGTATAAATACCAGTATAAATACAAAGGTTGGATGATTTGACAGTATAAAATACTTCAACCAGATTAGATCTTCCAGTATAGTATAACCAGGTTGGTTATTTGACAGTATAAAGCCTAGAAAGCTCAGTCGGTAGAGAATCAGACTTTTAATCGGAGGGTCCAGTCCCTGTTCGGGCGTTTGTTCTCTTTGGTAAGAAGCTGCAGCTTTGTGGGAAGTGGTGGCCTAGTAGTTACGGACTGATACCTGAAAGACCGGGGTTCGATTCCCACCTGCACCAAGCAACCAGGGCCCTTGAGCAAGGCAGTTAACCCACAATTGCAGATTGTTCTACTAGTATAATATAACCAGATAGATTATTTGACAGTATAAAATACCCCAACTCCAATACCAATTCATAACTGGGTGGCTCTTCGCCCTTGTTCCTGTTCTAGTATGTGAAAAAAGAGAACTTGCTCCTGGCTGGCTTTCTGGCTTTGGTATTTCTCCAAATATACGAGGGTTGGCTTATGTTCATATTGTTAATATAGGATATTGTAATTTCTTATTGCAACCTCGTGTAGTTAAGACTTTCTGATGTCATTGATGTATCTGCCGGGGAGCAATAGTTACTATTGCTTTGCAAGTCGTTAAAGTAGATGCAGTGGAGGAGGCTGTTGAAGAACAGACTTAGGTTAAGTCTCTTAAGTAGATATCAATCTGTTTTTTTTTCAGCTCACGATGGGAACTTAGGTTGTTCTAGATTCATTAGTCATAAAATCCATTTGATGCATAATACGCTGATATGACAAAGGTATCGACAGCTCCCCTTTCAGATCCTGAGGCAGTTAAACAACATATTTTCCATCTTCTGCAAAGAACGTTGCCCAGTGGTTTTCCACACTGGATTGGGTGTCTACAGTTCCCACCAACATTAGTGCAGTATCCAAGTGGAGGAGCCCCATCTGACCGAATTGCGGTCCTTTTTTAGAGTCTGCAAGTTATTATTGCCAGTTTGTAGATGGGTTTGCACAGCTAGTCACTTGTTACATTGCCTTGCTGCAACCTTGAGATGATATAAAAAAAAAAAGGCTGGACTGTAGTGAGACCAGCATTGTTGGACGATTTAGAGACAGTGGCGTTGTCAAAAAGACAGGAGGAGGAGCTGGATGTGCCAGAGTTGAAAATGTTGAGATTTTCATTGAGTGACGAGGATGGACAGGATTAGAAATGAGTTTATTAGAGGGATGGCGCATGTAGGATGTTTTGGAGACAAGTTGAGGGAGGGTAGATTGAGATGGTTTGGACATGTGCAGAGGAGGGACATGTAGTATATTAGTAGGAGAAATCTCAGGATGTAGGTGCCGGGCAAGAGGAAAAGAGGAAGACCAAAGAGGAGGTTTATGGATATGGTGAAGGAAGATATGCAGGTAGTTGTGGTAAAAGAGGCAGATGTAGAGGACAGGGTAGTGTGGAGAAGAGCGATCTGCTGTGGCGACCCCTAACGGGAGCAGTCGAAAGGAGAAGAAGAGTTTAACGATGGCATCAAATAATTAAATTTCCCAGCTAAAGCTCCCAAATTCAGTCACCTGCAGCTCTGTTTGCAAAAAGTATATTCAAAGACCTATTAGTAACTGCCAGCATCACCTTTTAAAAGAGACCGAGCTCATGTATACTGCATCCTTTGATTGGTTCAGGAACATCATTTCATTTACTTTAGTTATGCGAAATTCTACAAGAATGCAATCACTAAAAAACATATGGGTCCATACTTAAGGACATGTTTTCCTAGCCTATGTCACTGCAAATTTCTTTACATCAGATACACTATATTCTCTCCCCTTCAAACTGTTGCTACAAATCTGGAAGCTCACAGTTCGACACAAAGTCCTGATCTTACTACCACTCAACCCCTTTGGGATGAACAGGAATTTCAATCAGGAATGACTGCACTCAACAGGTGACTGCACCACCCCAGACCTCCTTACCTGACATTAGTGTTAATGAGTAATTGACAGGAATAATCAAAATATATATATTTATAAGTCAATGTAATAACCCAAAATAGATGTATATAATAAAAAAATGAAGTGAACAATTCACACAAACACACAAAAATAAATAAAACTGAAATACCCTGGGTGCACCCACTATAAACAGTGGTAAAAGACAAAATGAGACAATGTTCAAATAGTTCAGTTCAAAAGACTCAAAGATTGTGTTACAATAACTCAAGAACAAAAAAGATTCACTTGTGATTTAAATGATTCACTAAATGACTCAATTCAGAAAGAAAATGTACAAAAGGATTTAGTTCACAAAGATTTATTCAGGAAGTTCAGTTCAGTCCATTTAATTTAATGCACGGAGGTGATACAATTTGCCCTGCGATGGACTGGCGACCTGTCCAGGGTGTTACCCCTGCCTCTCACCCTATGTGCGCTGGGATAGGCTCCAGCAGACCCCTGTGGCCCCGAAGTAGGGAATAAGCAAGTTAGAAGATGAATGAATGGTGATACAATTGAATCGATTCAGCAGGGAACGAATCGTTACTGGCTCGTCATCTGGGTTCGAATCGTTTCTCACATCGGCCAAAAAACCTGACCTGTACATATATACAGGTTTTATATTTACAATCATATAAAATGGACTAACTGACAGTTAACATGGATACAGATAATACTAAAACTCTCTAATATTTACACTAAAACTTTACAGTTAAATAAACAAAATGCTGATTTAGGTAAACGCTCATCATTTTCATACAAAATTAACACTTTAAACTAATATACAAGTTACATGTTTAATTAAAAAACGTACCAACTGGTTCCCAAGTGTCCCGCCCCACCCCGTTATACCACTGGGGTGCGCTATTTTTTCTCTCTCGCTATTGTACTTGAGGATGAGCAGACGCTAGTTTGAAGAGCTGATGAAAGTGAAAGTCCAGTTTCTTCTTAAATGTTGTGAATACATAAATACTTAAATTTGGGAATACATACTTATTATGCTATAATATAAATTCATTCCTTTTATTCGCAAGATTTTACTTCCTGTGATCCGGTTATGTAGATCAGATGTAATAAATTATTTCAATAATGACTTCTGTCCAACAACTTTATTACAGTTATTAAAATGATGCTAATGATTAAACCACAGCTTAAGTACACAGCACACTTAGTCATTGTCAAAATGTAGGTTTATTTTGATGGTCAGCATCTTAAGTACAATGTTGCAAATGCGTTCCTTAATGCCATCCTCAGACTGAGAAAAAAAACAGGAATCTGCATATTATGCATTATAAATGTATTTAAAAATGCTATGAAATGTAACCAGGAATATTTTTTCTACCACCTCACAGTTTAATTTGCTGTTATGGAATAGAGAAACAGGTTCACCAAAAAGATTTATTTTTAATTGTACTGCTGAAATTCTGTTCATGAACCTGAAATGCTTTAAAAGGTTTCTAGGCAAACATTCACTCAGCATTTTATCTGCATTTCTAAATTTTGTACAGATTTTATCCACTATACTGCCAGATGTTTGTGATCACTTGATCACCACATCACTCTTCTATATTGATTCCCATTTGTACTATTGGATGAAGCTCTAGTCTTCTAGTAAGACCTTTCAGTCCAATGTTGTGCTTGAATGTGAGATATCTCTTTATTCAGCTCCAACAGTATTAGAGAGATCAGACACTAACTAATGTCAGGTAAGGAGGTCTGGGGTGGGTCAGTCGCCATTCCAGTTTATCTAGTGGTGGTAAGATCAGGAGTTGACTCTGATAACCCAGCATGTGAGATCATGGGTTTTGAATTCAGGGTCATTGTCATGCTGTAACAGTATTGGAGTCTCTTAGTTCCAGTAAAGGAATAATGTAATTCTAGAACATTCCCAACTTCCATGTTTGTAGAGGAACCAAATATACACAAACTTTTGGCAGTATAGTGGGTGCCTGTGTTATATGCCAGTATGTAATGATTTTAAATGCTTTCCAATGAATTTCTAGTACAACACAACAAAGGACAGAATAATATGATAGTCTAGCTTTTTCCCCATGGTATGTTCTTACTAGGAGAAGAATAATTCAGTTTCTTTTACATTGCCTCTTTAAGGGTAATCAGGTATAAAAATTATGAAAATCAGCTTTAAAATTAAGACTAAACAGCAAATAGTGAGACGGAAATTCTGATTCTTTAATATATGCTACAGACTCTCAGAAACCCAAAATTGGATATTTATTTGGATATTTTTCAGTGCAGCAATTACAGCATCTGGGGACTTTATATACACATGCATAGCTTTTGGGAGGATGAGGGGGTGAAGGTGAAATGGAAAATCCCCTATAGTCTGGGGCAGAAACAGAAATAATCAGATCAGAATCAGATATCTGGTTTAATCAGAAACATGAAAAGTCTACGAACGCTGAAAACTGAACTTGCGTAAAGTTTGTTTCGTGAATGGAATGTTAATAAGACATCGATGTACGGAGGATGAACAAAAAGCTGGATGCTTTTGTCAATGTTACCAGCTGCCGGATAGGACAGACTCTCCAGACTCTCACACGGAGTTGATACTGGAATCGGTGATGGAGTAATAAAGCAGGACTGCTTTCCCTCTTACAGCGGAACGTGACTGAACAGGTAAGAGACCGATTCACCGTTATGGGTTCTTCGGATGGCCTCGGCCAGAATCATAGCGATGTCAATGACCTTAAGACAATCATTTTAAATGTAGATTATAAAATTGACAGAACGCAAAATATTACACATAATTATGAAATTATAATCATCACTGAAATGAACATTCCAGATGTTGGCAGTTTTCACAACTCTCTCCTTTGTGCATACGTGTTTCTCACTTTGCCACATTTTTAGTTATGCGAGGATATGAATGACTGACACACCAGTCTTCCATCATCATCCTCCTGTCATTGTATAATCAGCACTGCGGTTCTCCATAAAATGCGAGTAAGCTTGACTTATAAAACATAATTAATCACTATGGTTAGCTTTGGACTTGTTCAGGGTGAATTAAACCTACCCACTTTTTTACATTTACAAATGACATGATTATACACCATACAACATATAGTAAAATGTTTTTCTTTGACATCTGGGAGGGTTGGGTGTCAGTGTGCAGGGTGAAAGCAATGAGAAAAGTTAAGGGTCTTGCAAAAGTTCTCAACAGTGGCAGAATGAGAAGTGACTAACCAACAACTCAGCACCATAACCATTTAAGTTCCCACTGTTAATCTATTATGTTGACAACTTTTTCGGTGGTAACAATATATACAGTCATCCTGCTCAGCACTACTGTCAATAAAACAATACCCTGATTAATAAGAGAGACAAATGGCTAGAGAACATTCAGTTGGCCTTCACATTTATGTAAGACATCGACACATAAAATGAGAACTAAATAGCCCCTTGAATAGGAATACCTGGATTTTGGGACACTGCTTCATCTTCTCCTCCTGTGGAATGGTGTTAGTGACGACGACAGCCTCGAAAGGAGCGTTGTTGATCCGTGATATTGCAGGACCCGAGAAGATGCCATGTGTAAGAATCGCATAGACTTTTATAGCACCGGCAGAGATCAGTCTGTTGACATAATGAGAAAGAAAAGGCAGATCTTAGAGAAATAACAGTGAAACAGATGAAGTAAAATAAGGTGGAAGAGAGAATCCATCCATCAATCCAGCCATCCGTACGTCCATCCACATATCTCTATCCATCCATCATCACCACCACATATCCAACCATACAATCACCAATCCATACACCTATCTGTCCACCCAGCCAGCAGTTTACACTCCCACCCAAACCTGAATGCTGATTTTGTAAATCTGTTCCATTCAAGGTGTGTTGTGCTTTGACCTACTTATCAGCAGCGTGGCAAATGGTACCACATGTGTCAGCCATGTCGTCCACCAGGATGGCCACTCGGTCCTTCACGTCCCCTACCAGCACCATCCGGTCCACTTCATTGGCTTTTTTGCGCTCTTTGTGAATGAGTGCAAACTCCACGTTCAACCGGTCTGCGATGGATGTCACCCTGAGGACGTGTGTACAAGTTTACAATTAGAACGATTGAATAGAAAAACAATCTTGCGACTTGTCATTTATTTTTAAAAATTGTCTATATTTTTATATAGAAAAGGCTTAGTTAAAAGTGCAGAATAAATTTTGACTGAGCAGGAGATCACATGCAATATTCATTAATAAAACTGCAGCATTTATAAGCCAAATATAGTAAAGGGAATTGAAGAAAAAAAAGGTACTCCAGAGTATAGTGTCAAATTTCGACCAAAACTGGATTAATTTTATACAAATTCTCAGAAGGAATATGATAAAAAAAAAAAACCCTGTAATTAAATCACTTTTCATTCATCTTCTTACCTGCTTATTCCTTAAATTGGGTTTGCTGGAGCCTATCCCAGCACACAGAGCGAAAGGGGTACACCCAGTACAGATTGCCAGTCTATCGCAGGGTACTCTCTCTCTCAAACGCACGGCAATTTAGAATCATCGAGGGAACATGAAAACTCCGCACAGAAAGAAGCCCGGCCATGGAATCGAATCCGGGACCTTCTTTTTGTTGGGCGACCGTGTTATGCAATTACTTTAAATCAGAAAAAAAAGAGGTTTAATGACCCTGAAAGCTCACTAGATGAAGAGCGCTTTGTGTTTCAGTTGATACACAATTTCCCCCCTTAATTTATAAGTGTCTCGACACACCCATAGGCGTTAAAGCTAAAACTTGCTGTTATCTAAAATAATGCAAGGGACAAAAATAGAAAAAGCATGAAAACTCTGCACAGTTCAGAGCAACGTTCGCTCACACTAAAGTTTTTCATTATCTGCTCTACAGATGGCAAACAACCTTTGATACAGCTGATTTCTTTCAGTCCGTCTTTATCACACCTTCAAAGCACAAAACTGCTTATAAAGAACAACAATCGTGATCTTTAGACAGTCTGAATTGACCCGCTAACCTTTTCCAGGTCAGCATTACCTGCTTAAACGCTTGACCAATGATTAAAAAGTCAAATAGTTACCTTTTAGCACCACCAGCATCAGGAGAAACAATAATGCAGTTCTTCCACTCTGGAATGTTCTCTCGAATCCATTGGAGGACTGCGGGTTCAGCATACAGGTTGTCCACAGCAATGTCGAAAAACCCCTGGAGGTGTTGAGATGGTGCAAAGCACAGATCAAATAATTAAAAATGTATTTTAAATGCAAGTCATTTCTTTGCTGGAAGGTAAAGACAAAAGTGTGTGCAAAAAAAAAAAAGTGTGCATCTCTACAAAATCTGAGGCTTATAACCATTTTGGATTGGATTTAGATTGGACAGTGGTGGCTCAAAAGCTTACCATGGAGTTTTGTTTTGTTACCTGAATCTGTGAAGCATGTAGGTCCATTGTAATTATATGATCAGCTCCTGCTACTGACAGCATGTTGGCCACCAGTTTAGCAGAAATCGGTGCACGGCTCTGAGAAAGAAAAAAAAGATCTTTACATGCCAAGCAACTACTACTTTTATTATACTACAATTAGACTTTTATTATTATTGCTTATATACAATTATTATACAGAAACCCCCAATATATTTTGAAGTAAAGAAATATAAACAACCTTCCAAGACGTTTATACTGTTTACATGTTAACCTATTTCCACCTCACAAGTTACCAAAAGGTCAAACAAGTCAGACTTTCCTACTGAAATGTGACATTTCTTGAAATATTTTCCAAACTGCTAATGAATAATTAATCAGTAATTATAATCTTAAGGTCAATTCTACAGAGTGTTATGCTTGGTGAAATACACAGGAACAATAAAAATCAATCTAACAACAGCTAAACACGGGTGAAACACAAATTTGGCAGATTATTGAAAGGTTGCTAACTTTGTCCTTTTTGTCCTGCCGAGCATAGGGGAAGCAGGGGATGACTGCGGTGACACGCGATGACGAAGCGATCTTGCATGCATTGATCATGATCAGCAGCTCCATCAGATTATCATTAATTTCTCCACAGCCACTCTGTATGATGTAGACATCCTCACCTCGCACACTCTCGCCTATTTCCACACTGCATAGATAACAACAACAGGGTCAATGCTGGAATCATCAAATAACTAACAATTCATTTACTGGAAGAATATTTAGTTTTTGTGAGGGACATTGTTAATTATATTTTAAGTATAGTATATTGCAAACAATCAAGTACTATTCATCCATACAATCCTCCGGCCATCAACCAGTTCGTCTGCCCAAATGGCCACCCACCCGACCATGTCCACCCATACAACAGCATGTCCAACCAACTCCAAATACGTGAGTGTGTGTGGCTTTTTGTATATCTTTGATAGACTGGTGATGTGTCCACGGTGTACCCCTGCACTTCGCCCTATGTGCGCTGGAATAGGATTCTGGTGACCCTGCCAGGATTGGCTGGAGGTGTGAGGTCCTGCACAGGAATTACAGTTAAGCATTTAGCAGACGTTCTTGTCCAGAGCTACTTACAAACAGTGCTTAAATGTTATAACCTAGAACATTTCAAGACAGATCACAAATTACAGTGCAACAAAATCTAAAAACTATTGTAGAGCAACATGGACTTTGTGTGTGTTTGTGTGTCAAGGGGCAAGGTATTTAGAGAACAGGTTTGTCTTCAGACGTTTCATGAAGACAGCCAGTGACTTTGCTGTTCGGACATTGATGGGAAGTTCATTCTACTATCTTGCCAGAACAGAGAAAAGTCTTGAGGAAAACTGGCTTTGAGATCTAGTGCTGTGCAATGCTGGTGGACCTGAGGGAGCGAGGTGCTATGCACGGCGTGATTAGTATTTGGGGGTAGGGTGGAGCAGTGGTGTTCTTGGCTTTGTACGCAAGCGTCAGTGTTTTGATGTGGGCAGCTACCGGAAGCCAGTGAAAGAGCAGCAGTGGTGTGGTGTGTGAGAACTTCGTTAGGTTGAAAACACATACACAGCTGCATTCTAGATCCTCTGCATAGGGAGGATCGCATTCAGAGGTAGACCTGCTAAAAGCAAGTTGCAGTAGTCAAGTTTCGAGATAACTAGAGACAGCACAAACAACTGAGAGGTCTGAGTGGATATGAATGGTTGTATCCTCCTGATTTTGTGGAGGACAAATGTGCAGGATAGTGTAACATTAGCAATATGTGATGAAAATCTTGATTTTACAGTTAGCATCCAAACATTTTAACCACTGTGCTATTGTTTCCCCAAAAGATTTTAATGCATCCGCTGCATCCCGCCAGTTCCACTGTGTGTGAATGCGGCTAGAGGAAACATCCAATTCACCCAGGCGCTCAAACGGTAGGTCACTTTTACTGAAATCAAACCTTGATTGAAACCATAGCCGGTGCTGTGGTGTAGTGAGTTAAAGTAGAAAGCATCCACACACCCCAGTGACCTGGGTTTAATTCCCGGATCAAGTTCTTTCCGGTCCCACATCTTAATCCATCCCACTGCTCCAATTTCACCCATCTATCCCTACCTACCCATCTTCTCCCTTTGGCTGCTGCCATTAGGGGTCACCACAGCGGATTACTGTTCTCCACATTACCCTGTCATCTACATCTGCCTCTTTCACCCTAACCATCTCAACCTCCCTCACCTCGTCTCCACAACATCCTACATGCGCTGTCCCTCTAATAAGGTCATTTTTTTTATCCAGTCCATACTAGTCACTCCCAAAAAAATCTCAACTTCCTTCTGTGCCTACATATAAAGGCAAAAAATTTCCCAAAATATCTTTAATTCCCCCATCTAAATAACTTTTAATTAGATATAAATGAATAATAATAATGTGGCAGGGTGGTGGTGTAGTGGTTAGCACGGTCGCGTAACAGTAAGAAGGGGTTTGATTCCAGATTTTGCACGTTCTCCCTGTGCTTATGTGGGTTTACTCCGGGTACTCTGGTTTCCTCCCACAGACCAAAAACATGTACATAAGGTTGATTGGAGAGTTAAAATTGCCCATAGGGGTGAATGTGTGTGTGAGCAGTTATTCCTCTAAGTGTAGCTCTGCAGTGAACTGCCGACCTGTCCAGGGTGTACCCCTGCCTCTCCCAGTATGCGCTGGGATAGGTTCCAGCAGACCCCCCATGACCCCTAATTAGCGAGTAAGTGGGTAAGAAAATGAATGAATGATAATTACATTTGATCAGTCAGAAACCCAGCACCAGTGGAATATTCCATGTGGTGGAGGGAGGGAGGGAATCGTTTAATATTTTTGACGGAAAGGTTTAAAAACAATATTATTAACAAGCAATTACTGAATAAAATTATTATAGGACATAATTTTAAAAAATTTGATTTGTACCCTTAGATAAGAGAGAGGTTTTTACTAGTGTTTGTATGTACACAGCAGGACAGACCCAAACCAAAACAATCCGCTCAAGTCACCTTAGTCACGTGTCAGCAAGACTCCGAGTAAACTTTATGGCAAAGTTCCCGGATGACAGAAAGCTTACGCTAACGTTCTTTAAATGTTGTCTAAATGTTAGGACAAAATATTCCTAAAATAACTGTTTGTCATAATAATAATAATGTGCAATGTTGGAGAGAAAGAGGGAGAAAAAAATTGCTATTGAGATAATGATTGATTATGACGTAATTCGTTCCCAAACGAACGTAAATACACAGAACGGGCTCGAGCTAAATATTAACTGCGACTCTTTGTTGGTGCGGGTTGATTTAGTCAAGAGAATTTTTCGCAAAAAAAAAAAATCGTTGCGCCATAAAACTTTGTTTGCATGTTTGCACATGTAAAGAATTCCGGATTTAACGTTAAAAAGTTCCCACAAACGTGACAACCTTCGACTTCAAATTGAAACACGTGATCAGTCTGGAGTAACGTTAAACACTTGCGGTTCAAGTTGCACGTGTTGCGTCGGATTTTTCCAATTTGCGCTAATTGCAAATAAAAATTAAAAACTCACCAGGTTTCTTGATTGCTGAATTTTTTCGTGATCACTTTGCCCAGCTCGAGCCCGAGGCGGTCGGCCACTTTCTGGGACAGGTCATGGTGGGAGCTCCCGCTAAACAGCACGATATTAGGCATGGCGTAAATGCGTGCACTTTTATACGTGTGCAAAAATAAAAATAAACCGTAAAAGTTAGTTATGAAAGCGGGGTGAAAAATATATGCCACAAATTAAAGTTAAAGAAATAAACACGACTGCATTTTACGCAAGCGGTTAAAGACCGACTGCTCGCACCAACAGGAAGTGACGAAAGGAGAGAAGAACGGAAGCGGAAGTGCGTGCTTAATGAAAGAAATCTCCTTATTTTGAGGCGACCGTCCTAATTACAGCGACGCCAAAATGGCAACATAAATCTATAAGTTTAAGTAAAATTTTGGTTTAATCATCCATTCATCTTGTAACCCGCTTAATTTGGGTCACGTGATCTGCTTGAGCCCATCCTACTGTACGTAGTTTTATCACCACACACACACGCACACGCTCCTATGGACATATCAACCTAATATGCATGGTTTTTTAGTTCTGTGGGAAAAAACTGAAGTACCCAGAGACAACCCACGCACAAGGAAAACATGCAAACTCCACAGAAAGACCCCTTGCCCGTGAATCGACCCCTACGCCACAGCACACCTGCTGGTTTGTTTGTTTTAATGTACATAGTTACATATTTAGAGACAGTGGCGTTGTGGAAAAAGACAGGAGGAGGTGCTGGAGGTGGCAGAGTTGAAGATGCTGAGATTTTCTTTGGGAGTGATGCGGATGGACAGGATTAGAAATGAGTTTATTAGAGGGACGGCGCATGTAGGATGTTTTGTAGACAATGTGAGGGAGACTAGAGGTTGAGATGGTTTGGACAGAGGAGGGACAAGCAGTATATTGGGTTTATGGATGTGGTGAAGGAAGATATGCAGGTAGTTGGGCTGAAAGAGGCAGATGTAGCGGACAGGGTAGTGTGAAGAACCCTAACGAGAGCAGCCGGAAGAAGAAGAAGAAGAAGAAGAAGAAGAAGAAAAAGTTCATTTGTGCAGTTTTGTCTATAAATCAATCGATATAAATAGATAAAGCTGTAATGCTAATGATGTCCACTATAGGGATGCAAAGGGAAACCAATATAAGGCATAACTTTTAGTACCCTTTTAAGAGAACTGGGATAGGCCTTAGCTTATCCCTGTGACCCTGAATTAGCGAATAAATTCTAAAAAAAAATAATTATTTTGTCACATACCCCATTTTAGTAAGTTGGAGGTCAGAGGACAGAGCATAGTTGAGCTATTGTTCAGTGCCCCTGGAGCAGGAAGGGTTAAGGGTTTTTGCTCAAGAACCCAACAGTGATGGTGGTGGTGCTTGAATCCAGGTCTTCCTGGTCTCCTGATCAACAACTCAGCACCTTAACCATTTAAGCCACCACTGAATAAGGTATAGGAGAGGAATGAATGGATGAACACCATATATTATTGGCACTCTAAATATAATAATTTCACAAACTCGTCTCCACTCCATGTATTATATATTTATTCATACTTTACATTCCATGAAGATCCAAGTATCAGTTACACAGTAAAAGTATGCCATGGTGGCTTATCACATTCATGATGAAGGTAGTGATGTTACTTCAGAGCTCCTCCACTTACCTATGTGTGGAAGTGTTTCCATGAAAGGTTCCAACTCCCTTCTGATAAATTGTTTAATTAAAAATATGCAATAAGTCAGCATTAAAAGGCAAAAAAACAGTCAGAAATGATATGAGGTGGAAAAATCTCAGTAACCATGTAATTTAACAATTCTAGCCCTTTGTTATTATTATTATTATTATTATTATTATTATTATTATTATTAATATCATTGCAGTAGCATCAACAAAATGTCCATGACTATGAAGTAAAATAAAATGTATTGGTAGTCAACAAGAAGCAATGATCATTGCTATAAAAATGCAAACAAAAATGATGCAACCAGGTTAATTTTACTTCTCAAACATATTCAGAACTATTTGGTACATGTTGAACGGTATAATAAAGCCCTCATGCTGACAGGAGAACGTTTTTTAGCTTAGTTGTATGCGTCTGCTTTGATTTATAAAGTCAGCTGATACAAAATTTTTCAAAGTTCTGCCCACTTTTAATATTGAGTTTTCCTGAGTTATTCACTTCTTTAATACTATACATATAATACTTTGATAATAAAAATACAGAGAAGAAGAAAATTCTAATACGGTGTATTTACAGTTATTTTATATAATTATTGGTACCACTTTTAATCCTGACCAATACATCTAAAAATAAAAGTAATTTACACATCATGGCATGTCACGTGATTAGGACCACATGGTATGGTATTGTCTCTAAGATGTATTAACTGTTTATATAGACAATAGATTTTTATGCAGACTAGGATGTTGAGATTTTTATTGGGAGTGACGATGTACAGGATTAGAAATGAGTTTATTAAAGGGACGGCGCATGTAGGATGTTTTGCAGACATGGTGAGGGAGGCTACAGGTAGAGATGGTTTGGACTTGTGCAGGAAAGGGACATGCAGTATATTAAACCAAGAAGTTATACAATTCAAATTACGTCCACAATTATGCAATGTGCTAGCACAGCAATAGCAAAAGCTATTGATAATGTGTCTGCCTTTTAATATATATTTATAACCTTCTCTGTGTACTCATGCAATCTCCCCTTTTTTAATAAAAAAAATGCAGTTTGATTATACTGTAACATATTTGTGTATTTTTTGTGTATTGTGTATACAGTATGATAGAAGAAGCATGTGAGCCATTTAAAATTGAAGCAGGTATCTGCTAATTTCATCTATCCAGGACGAAGATGTGTTCTGTAATGGAGCATCATATACTCTATATTGCTAAATGTTCATGGTCAGCTGAGCATCACAAACACATGATTTCAAACATCTTCTTCCAGATTGATTCCCACTTTACTATTGTATGAAGCTCCAGTCTTCTAGTAAGACCTTCCAGTCCAATGTTGTGCTTGAATGTGAGATATCTCTTCATTTAGCTCCAACAGTATTAGTGAGATCAGACACTAATGTCAGGTAAGGAGGTCTGGGGTGGGTCAGTCACCATTCCAGTTCATCCCTAAGGGGTTCAGTGGTGAGAAGATCAGGACTTTGTGCTGAACACAAAAGAGTTTTTTTGTAACTCTAATAATAACCATTTAATAATAATAAAATCTTTATAAATAATTATAAAATTTTATCATTTAATAATAATAAAAATCTGATAACGGAGCTCAGGGGTTTTGTCATGCTGGAACAGTGTTGGGGTCTGTTAGTTCCAGTGAATGAATAATGTAATGCTACAACATTACACAAAATATAGTGTATGCAGGTACATAGTTTTAAATGAAAAGTGTCTAGAAAAACAACAATGTTGTTAGATGATCATTTTAGCTTCTGGGACGAGTACACAGATCATGTGATACGTGCTAATAAAACTGATAACCCTTCAAATCCTTTAAACACTTTATTATATTCTAGGGATTATAAATTAAGGATGGTCATGATTATGTTGATCATTTTTTAATCATATTGATGTGACTAATGAGTGAAAAATCATTTTACATCGTTTCAGGAGGCATAATTTCAGAAAATACAAAGTAAAATATTTGAAACTATTATTGTCCATTATAATTAGTAAACTGGTATGTCCTTAGACAAATATTTCCTGTATTTCTCAGTATGTGTCATTATGCTATTGATCACAAGTTATTTTGGTCAAATAATACATAAAAATAAATAAAATGCATAGTAATAAAGCAATTTAGTTATTTGCAGCACAAATACAGTTGAAATAGCAAAGTTGTCTACTCTGATCCCCTAGGCTTAATCTGCAGTATGGGACATTACAGCATTATAAGATATTTCCAATACATGAATTCTCAGTTAAAGCTTCTTAAAAAGTTCTATAATTCATTTATATATACATTCTAACATAAAAAATAAATAATATATGCACACCAGAATAGCATTTGTTACAGTCAATTACTTTTTTTTTTTTAAATTTGACCCAGATGTCAGTTTATGGCTTTGCATTAAAAGCTTGTCTCAGAAGAGGACTACTTGTTGAGTAGTGTTTTCAGAGAGCGGGTAAGAGTGTTGATGATGGCTGACATGGTGCTAGAATGGCGATCAAGTGTTTTAACACTTTGGTCCCCGGGAGCACTACCTGAAGCTCCGTCAGCTGCCCGGAGTAAGCACATATAGTTCATGACCACTTCATCAATCTTAGCCACAACCTCACGCTGTTGCTGGCTGGATGAAGCACCCAAGCCGCGAACCAAGCGCATGCAGATCTCTGCTAAACAGCAAAGCACCTGAAAACTGGAACTAACTGCCAGCAACATCTCCTCTGGGCTTCCATGAGCTTGAGCCATCCTGAGACATGCCTGCCCAAGTGCTTTAGACTCGATTGCTAATAAGTGCTTGTACTTTGCCATATCGTCTGTCAGCATGAGCTGGATTCCTCTGTCACTTCTGCCCACACTAGATCGCACCACAGCAATCAGCTCACTTGCATCTCTACGAACATCATTAAAAACAGCTGGATACACATACGTGTGGTCTTTTAGGGCATTAATGCGACCTAGTCTGTCCCCAAAACTCATGTTGTTCAAAACTTCGGCATATAGCTGCTCTCCTGTTGTGTCTAAAGCACAAAAGTTGGAGTTGTATTGGGAAGGTCCTGCTTCATCCAAGCCAGAAAGCTGCCTTTTGAAACCATCACCTTCCTCCTCTGAAGTCTGGTTTTTCTTTTTGAAGAAACAGTAACTAAATGGACTATTGCATGTCCAGGGATCCATATCTAACTTCTGTGTGGATCTCATCAGTCTTGCATCCTTTTGCACCGGCCAGTCGGTTCTGCTGACACTGTTGCATACAGACCAACCCATGTTCTGGGATGCCACCGAACCCTGGGAGTAACTTTTTGACAGCGTTTTCTTGGAAGGCCTTCTTTGAAGTTGAGGCTCAGTTGCTTGTAGATTATCTTGTTGAATTATTCCCATTGATAGTGCTCTGGATATTTCAATGAGTGCCTCATTATTTCCAGATACAGTAGTTATACTATTGGTAATCTTTCTTATCTCTCTACTATTATTTGGACTATTGGTGTTGCACTGATTTAACCCTTGAGAAGTTATATGGCTCTGCCTATGAGGAACGGGTGACTCTTTTGTTGGCCTGATGTTACTGGTGCTCTTTGATAGAGTAGATTGAGGTGGAGGAGGTAATGTTGGTGGCGGTGGAAGTGATAGTAATGGTGGTGGAGGAGGTAAAGGGTAGACAAAAGGGAAGCGTCTTGGTAAATTAGCAGGTGAGGCATCTTTTCCTTTCAACAGCATTCCACGGTCTTCTGTGCAAGCTACACTAGAGAGACAAAAAACATCATTAGGCGTTTGTTGGACAGGATGTGTCATCTTGCAGTCAGACATGAGCAAGTCATCGGTGCCTGCATGAAGTTTCCCTTCACTCTGATTCCTATTTAAAGATGAGAACTGATCAAGGTTAACATTTTGAGCTAATTCACAATTAAAGCCAGACAATGACCGACTTTTTTCAGAATGATTAGGTCTTACTTCAAGGTTGCGGACAGGTGTCTGAGCATGCAAATTAGGACTCCTCTTCAATTTAGCAGGCAAAGTGGTTGAGTAGCATGTTTTTAGGACCCTCTGAGAATCTGCCCCGGTGTTTGATTTGAGAAAGAGCGACGGGGAAGGTGGCATGCAGGGACACTTGATAATAACATTTCCTTTACCTTTAACCTCATCTAAAAAGATTAAGGAATTTATAATATCTTTTCTTCTGTCTTCTTTTGCCTTAAACTGTTTGCCCCCCTGATGCATCTGGCTAACTGTTAGATAGTTTATTAAATGCCTATACGCCTCAGTCCCTTCCTTTGTGATAATACATTTTACATTGATATTTTTTTCATGCAGATCACTTAGAATGTTGCTCCTTCGAGCTGTACCTGTAGTTTCCTTGATTTTGGATTGTCGAACACTAAGTGACAGATTTGATCCTGGAGGATGTACATTTGGTAGCATCTTTCTTAAAAGAGCAGCATCTGCATGAGGGTGAAGGTCTCTGGATGACAGCAAGAGTGAGGATGATGATCCGGAAAAAGAGCTCTTGCAGTCAGTGGCACAAAGTGGAGAGTCGACAGGTGTTGCAGAAGCACTACTCCCTGAACTGCCAGCAACATCCAGAGACGAGGTTTGTGAACTCTGAAGCGAACTTAAAGCTTCCTTTTGCAGAGAAGAAATACGTCTGGCTAGGTGGTATTCACATAACCGTGCCACTCCTTGTCGTAATGGCGGAAGGATCGGTTGATCATCCTTACAGGTTTCAGTCGGTTCAGTGTCCTGATGCTTCTTTGTTGGGAGACTTATATCGCGGCCAGTTAGATCCTCTCTTGAACCAAATGGTTGTGTAATCCGACTCCCTGAAGGCTCATTCTCTACTGGTGACTGGGGTCCTTGAAATCTTTCACAAAATTCTTTTACAACCAGTTGTCTTCTTCTATTACTTTCTCTTCCACTGAAAGTGTTGTACTTGCCTGGTGCATCTTTATTTTTTTTAATGCGTCTTCCCTCAGTGGCTATTGCTTTCAGTCGCTTTCCGGTATTCAAAAGCGTGCTTGAGTGAGATTTAACCAGATATTTACCTAAGGACTTTTCTGCCTCAGCCTCTGTCTCTGGATTATCAAAAGAAGTTGGATTATGCTTTGAAGGAACGGGTGTAGGTTGAACTGCCAGGTCTCTGCGTCTTGAGGGACTGCGTGGTGGCTTGGGAATAGTTACTCTGGTGCAAGGAGTGGCAGGGAATTCTGTCTTTTCCTCTTGAAGGGGCTGATAGCCCTCTGTGGTAGCCACCAGAAGACGCATAGCATTCTCAGACATCCTGTGGCCTGCAGTTTGTTCTGAGCTCTCAGTCATCTCTGAAGAGTTGGTCTCATTTCCGGAATCTGATGAGGACTCGGGACTAAAAGCTCGTGATATGCCTGTTCCTGCATGTAAAAAAGGGTGGAAAAGTACGTTTCTTTAGCACGGTTTATCCAAATTGTTCATATTTTCTATTTTGTGACGGAATGTTTTTGATAAAGTAACATTAATAATATTTTAACTTTTTTTTTTAATCATTGATTACTTCAAATTTTTCCTTAAAATGAATCAAGTACACAGCAAAACACTTATTCAACATAAACAAATTTAAAGTCTTATAGACTTTTTTCAAAGCTAAACATCACACACACACACATCACATCACATTCATTAATTAAAAAATTAATCTAGCAGTAATAGTAATTCCACAATTGGAATTTTGCTGTATACCATAATGTTTAGTAAAATTTGTGACCGCAGTAATAATGTAAAGACCTGCAGTGCTGTTAGACTGAGACTGAGGCCGAGGGGTTTCCTCAGATACAGCAAGTGCTTCAATTGCTTGCAATGTGTCCACAACAGCATGATCCAAGATTCCATGTGTAGGAACAGCATCAATCAGTGACACAGGAATGCTGTCATTGTCACAACAACTTTGTAGGCGACTTTTGCTCCCTGCTCCTTCCTCATCTGAACTGTCCCTGAATCCAGGAGGTGGTGCAGCAATAGCCATGTTCAGGGAAAGAAGAATCGCATCATTTTCATCATCATCATCCCCTTCTGGAGGAGGAAGGGAAGTTAAATCAATAATATCGTCGCTGGAGCCAGAAAGACTGAGAAATGTTATCTTGCTTGTCGGCAGCTTAGCCTCTCCCTCTCCATGTACTGGAGGTGTGTCCTCTTCACAGCTAGCCTCATCGTCATCCTCCACATCATCAGTGGTCTCAGCATAGCATAAATCGTGTAAGAGAGGCTCTTCGATACCTTCGGCATTGTCGAAGATTTTCCCCTCACCTATGTTGCTGTAGAGTACATGGGACCTATTTTGAAACATTTCTCTATCTTTAGAGGAGATATCACTGGAGGAAATAAAAGCAGGACGTTCAAGCAACTCTGGACTCTCATCCATGAGGCGTTGATAACCAAGGTTGCGAGGGTTTAAAAGTGGATCTCTGAAAATAAAGGACACTTTAGAACTTCTTGGAGAGTCTTGTGGTTGATGTCTTACAGGTGGGAGAGATGGAAACTGTGGACTTATGCTTCGAACTTGTGTCCTCTCTCCACTGTGGCCTGGATACGGGGGAGGCGGGGGCTCTGAGGTGCTTATGGCCTCTTCTCTTGCTCGCTCCTGTGGGTAATCTTTTTCTGGCTGATAAGAAGGTCTTCTGAGCTCTTGGTTGGTTATATCTTCACAGGTACCCAGAGAAATGCTGTACGGCCATTCAAGTTCTCTACTATCCGGGCCTGAAATGCATAAACATATTTTGTTAATCTCATTTGAAAGGCATGCTGACTAAAATGCTAGAAAAATAAGGATTTCTAGAATTTGCATTTCTTTTCTGTTTCTGCAATAACATATATTAACTAATTAACCTATGTACAGTGGTACCTTGACTCACGAGTGTCCCAATTAACAAGTTTTTTAAGATACAAGTCGTCTCTGGCGATTCTTTTGCTTTGAAATTGCAGCGGCTAAGATTTGTGAAACAGGCATGCTTTAGACACTCGAGTACAAGTTGGCGTAGCAAACGCCACATTGAACGCCATAACATCCGCCCAGCATTCCGCTTGGCAAAAAGTTCTCCAGTCCAGCCTTTCTCCTTCACTTCCATCAGCCCCTCAGAGATACATGCTGTACAATATACTTTATTGTATATACTGTATTGCAATATATACTATTGTATCATTTTCATTAATGGTATTTTAATTCATTTCGCTGGAAAAAATTGGTTTGATATACAAATATTTATGAGCTCCATCCTGGAACGAACTAAACTTGTGAGACAAGGCATCCTGTATTTTAGAAAAAATTAGATGGTTATAGCACTTAGATAGTGACACTTACCACTATCTATTTCTCCACTGCTATTGCTGTGGGCCATATTAAAAATAGAGCGTCGTGAATCCACAAGAAGGCGATAGTACCCAGCTGTTAGGCATGCCAGGTTCATGGCATCACTGGATTCCATTATTAATGTGATAGGCTGTTTCAGGAAGTAGTTTAAAATAATAGTAAAACCTATTAATGATTAAACAACATTTTAAAACGATATGACATGCTTATACTATATAACCAAATTAAACTAAACAGCATTAGGGCTATTGAGTAAACAGCAGACCATATCCAAAAAATAGTATAAGTATACCTTGACGTCCAAAACATGGAGTTCTACCCGCACATTGACTTCATCCTCTGTGAGAATCTCAATGCGATTAACATGGCTGAAGTCTGCCAAAAGGGCCACCAAATTTGTCTTGGCATTGATAACATGACTGATACCATATCTCGGGCCTACTAGTAATGTAACACCTATTTCCTTATCCCCTTGCTATATTAAAAAGAAAAAGAAAACAGTTTGATTCAGGCGGGTCTCTGTAATACGATAAGCCTAAAAGTTTTATTAACAACTTACCACAAGCAGTGATTTAAATACTCGTCCGCCGTATAATCTCAAATCACAGAGATACTTTAAATAGTGAACCTTCGCTTGTAATATGGTTAGCTGAAATATATAAAGTGAGAAAGTTAGCAACATCTAACATAAAAAAAAAATCTGTGGATATCGTAGTGGTCCTGAGGAGAGGATTGAAGCAATAATATAATATTAGACATTTGAAATGAATGTTACTTTCGATTAATACAAATTTAATGCATCCCGTCTGACACATTATCCATCTACCGTCTGATTTAAGTATTAATAAATTATTGTTGCTTTGCCATGAAACCACTAGATGCCTCTGTTCTAACATCTACTTCCTACAGCATAATGAAAAAGGAGACATTGAAGGCCTCTCAAAGAAGCGTTTTTCGTATGGTGGTTTCTGAAAGACTCTTTTATTCACTATTGATCTTGGATCTGTTCACTGATCAGAATAAGTAGATACTTTGACACCCACCTTCTTCCCAGGAGCCACTAGATTCTGATTGGTTTTCAAGATGTGTGTCAGAGCTTTTTTGATGTTCTTCTCTTTCATGCTGGAGAACACTGCAGGGGGTAGGAAATGTGCCAAACCCCACTGCTTCCTGTGGGACAGCATATGTGACTGTGAGGACACTTGGCAGATCATATATGGCAAAGATTTTTTTGTTTCTCATTCATGTCCAAATCTAAATATCTGATTGTGTTATATAGCGATAAGCGATAGATCTGGTGGTGTTTTTTAATGTATATTTATCGAGATCATATTTATAATAAATGTTAAATACGGACGTTACATGACATATATTGTTTTTATATTTCAACACTAAGATCTGGTCTAACCACACAGCAGCTGTAATCTTCATCAAATACACCTGACTATCAGATTCATGTGTTCTTAAACATCTTATTTCAGATTTATTCCTCATTTTGCTGTTAAATTGAGGTCCACTATTCTGTTACAATTTTCCAATACAATTTTTCGACTTGAATGTGAGATTTGGGTTCATTCAGCTCCAACAGTATTAGTGAGATTAGACACTAATGTGTCTAAATGTCAGGTAAGAAGGTCTGGGGTGGGTCAGTCGCCATTCCAGTTCATTGTTCACAATTAAGGGTTCAGTGGTGGTAAGATCAGGACTTTGTGCTGAACACTGGTGTTTTTTACCCTCTAATAATAACCCAGCATGATCATGGAGCTCTGGTGCTTTGTGCATGCTGGAATATCTTAGATCCAGTGAAATAATAATAATGTAATATTATAACATACAATAACATTCTAGACAACTATGCACTTCCGTATTTATAGCAACAATTCATGTCAAAGAGGTTCAAAGGGTTTGAGTTAGAGTCAGGGTTCTGTACAGGACAATCAAGTTTCAACAACAGATCATGTCTCCAGAAAGTTTAGGGGCTTTGTGCACAGGGGTATTGTCATGTCATATGGTGATCTGATGCTGTTGAATGCTGTCATCCGGACTCTCAACAATCACTCGTTGGTTTAGTGATGGTCTGGTTGCCTTACAAATCAGGGATCCCTCATGTCTGTGCCTCCCTTTGGTTCTCCTTTAGTTAGGCTGTACTAGTTAGTTTGGCCGGAGTCCTTTCCTGCACTGAACTCCATTAGTATCCTACAACCACAATACCATTTACAATATATAACCATACACATTAATTTCTGTTCAACCCAAATGAGGATGGGTACCCTGTTGAGTCTGGTTCCACTCAAGGTTTCTTCCTAATCCCACTCTAGGAGTTTTTCCTTGCCACTGTCGCCTCGGCAAACTTATTATTCATCTGTTTATCATTCATTCTGTAAAGCTGCTTTGAGGCAATAACTATTGTAAAAAAGCGCTATAGAAATAAAATTGAATTGAATTGAATGTCGAAACAAGGTGGAAGTGTCTTGAGAAATGATGTAATGCTATAGTTTTTAATTATCAGACATGTAAACTCCATACAGAAAGACCAAAGGATTTCAGTGGTGTTAAGATCTGGATTTTGTGCAGACATTATATAATATTTTCAGAATAATGCAAAGATTCTACTATATGTATGTGGCCATTATGTGTACACACAATATAGGAAGTCTTTATATGTTGCGGCTTTATATTTTCTATTCTTACCTTTAACATATTTCAGAAACTGAGCGCCATAAAAAGATGTATTTTGATTGGACATGAAGAAGTGATCTGCACCGAGCCCTGACTCTGACTCACCCTCATTAAACATTTTGGGATGAAATGGTATATTAACTGCACCCCAGGACAGTCTCAACATTACTGACTGATTTTAATAATACTATTTTAGCTGATTAAAGGAATAAAACAAGAATAATGAATTAGGTTTAAAAAAAGAAGCACTGTACACATTATATTGCCAAAAGTTTGTGGTCACCTGACCATCAGATCCATCGGTGGTTCCTCTCCAAAATGTTGTGACAAATTTAGAAGCCCACAGATGTCTAGAATGTTTTGGTATATTGTAGTATTACATTATTTCTTCACTTGAACCAAGAGACCCTGAAGCTCCATTATCACATGCTGATTTATTATTAGAGTGAAAAAAACCCACTGGTGTTTGACACAAAGTCCTGATCTTACCAGCACTGAACCCCTTTTGGATGAACTGGAATGGCAATTGCACTCCAGACCTCCTTACCTGCCATTAGTGTCTGATCTCACTAATACTGTTGGAGCTGAATACAGAGATATCTCACATTCAAGTTACAAATTCATTCATTCATTCATTCATTCATTCAACTCATAACAGTAAATCTGGAATAAGATGTTTACAAACACATATGAATCTGATGCTCAGGTGACCACAAATTCTAGTGTGTGTATATGAATCTTGATTAAAACAACAAATATTGATGTATCATCTTTGATGCTGATAATTCAGTTGATGATTCTATTTCTTCTCAAACCTTACAGATATACGCTGCCATTTGAAACAACTCGATGAAGTAACTCATTATAATTCCGTCTCTGTCCAGTAGGCGCAAAAATAACTCGAGAGAATGCCACAGATTGCAAATTAATCCATAAATCACCTGGTGTCTCAGTCATGCTGTAAACAGTCTTGCTTTTAATTAGTAGCAAGATCAGCCTAATGAATTAAGGGAACAGACGTCAGTTAGGTAGGCCTGTGAAAGCTTTACTCACTGGATGAACTTCATTGAAAACTTCTGCATTGGTCGCGTGGTGAGGCTGAGGATATACATCTGCAAAGCGGCAAGACGAAGAGCCGCGTCATACTTCAACTCAGGGCTAAAACGTTCTCGAACCACGTCATTGCAACTCTGTTGGAAAAAGCATTACAAAAGATTAAAGGCATTTATTCATTCATTCATCTTCTAACCTGCTTATTCTCTAATTCTGTGTCACAGGTCTGCTAGAGCCTAGCCCAGCACACATAGGGCAGGAAGTTGGGGTACACCCGGGACACGTTGCCAGTCCATTGCATCGATGTCCATAGACTGTGGGAGGAAACTTGAGCACCATGAGAAAGCCCATTGAAGCACGGGGAAAACATACAAACTCCACACTGAAACCTGAAATTGAACCCAAAACCTTTTTGCTGTGAGGCAACCATGCTGACTATGAGATTATAGTCAAATAAGTCATATTACAGTGTAAATCATTTTACAGTTAAGTGTAGATAATCACTTGCAATAGTAACCGAGGGTGGCGTGGTGGTGTAGTGGTTACAGTTAGGCATTGGAGTTGGGATTCGAACCCCGGTCTTTCTGGTATTGGTCCAACAACGTAACCACTAGGCTACCAATTCCCACATGGTTAGCATGTTTGCCTCACAACAAGAATGTCCTGGGTTTGGTTCCTGGGCAAGGGGTCTTTCTGTGCAGACTAGGTCTATTCAGGGACCAGGTGGAGAGAGTACATGTTTGAATGAAATAGAATTTAAGTACTTGCAGAGGTAATGAAGTGACTGCAGGCAGGTTCAAATGGGTGGAGAAACGTGTCAGGAGTAATATGTGAAACCATGGTGAAAACCAGTTCTGATGGTGTAGAGACAGATGTTGAGGTTTTCTTTTGGAGTGATATGGTTGGACAGCAATATGAATGAGTTCATCAGGGGCCGGCTCATGTCTGTTATTTTGGGGAGAAAGTCAGAGAAGGAGGTGAGGTGTCCATAATATGTACAGGATATATTGATAGAAGGATGTTAAAAATTAAGTTACCAGGCAGAAAGGAGGTATATGAATGTGAACGATTATAAAAAGATTATAAAAGACTTAAGAGCCTAGTCTAGTCTTGGGAACAGACAAAGAGCCACAAAGATAATTCCAGAGTTTATGAGCAGCTAAAGAAAAAGGTCCCCTAATGTCCTCTAAATTTTAACCTAATATCTTTCATCTTTTTTAGCATTTGGCAGACCATTATATCTAGAATGATAAACATTTAGCTTTTTTACTCAAAAGAGCAATTGCCGGCTTTTCTATAGTAGAAGCTTGGTGGCTCTTAGTAGTATAACACTCTAACCACTGAGCCACCAGAAATTCCAGGTTAAATCTGTGATCTATTCTAAAAGTATTCTAAATGTAAATGACTCAACCATTAAAACCACTGCCAAGTCTCATACTGTTGGATCCTTAACCCTTCCTGCCATCTGACCCCAACGTTCCAAGATGGGATATGCGAATAAAAACATTTTACTTTATGTCGAATGGTGTATAATCCTGTATGTGACAATTATAATTGGGATGTATTCATTTTGCTATTATATAAAGAGCAAGTCTAGTTTTGAGAGCAGACAAATAAAAAACACAGTGCAGTGGAAGCTTGGTAGTCCTGGGGTTAAATCTCAAGATCACTGATTCCTAGTTTTTCATTAATATATCAACAATCCTTTGGGCAATTTAGAATTACCAATCAACCTAACATGCATGTTTTTAGATGCCCGTATTACTTTTATCTCTCATATACAACTTGCCATAGTCCAATACCCTGACCAAGGCACTACTACTTCCTCATTCTTACCTGGACATAAAGATATTCAAAAGCCACCGCATCCCTTCTAAGAAGCTCGACTGGATCCTTTGGAACGAAGCTGATTCTGAAAAAGCATTTCATTTTATGTGACCCTGGCCTCCTAGTAACCTAAAGGAAGAAAAATATGGTCAGTAGAAAATTAACACATACTATCTAGCTATAATTTCAAGGCAATAAAATCATTTTAAAGCTGCATTCAAAAAAAAGCGATTAAAAAACTTTCCAATTTCTGCTTGTGAAGAGTTTTCTAATCTGCCATACGCAGTCAGTGATACATTACTGTGTAATCATTTCAAAGAGATATTCATTCATTCATTCATTCATTCATTCATTCATTCATTCATTCATTCATTC
>JAOTRA010000020.1:1253110-1264851 GCA_026260255.1 Pseudolaguvia tuberculata
AGAGAGAAAGAGAGAGAGAGAAAGAGAGAGAGAGAGAGAGAGAGAGAGAGAGAGAGAGAGAGAGAGAGAGAGAGAGATAAAGAGAGATAGAGAGCGGGGGATAGAGAGAGAAAGAGAGAGAGATAAAGAGAGAGAGATAAAGAGAGAGAGATAGAGAGAGAGAGAGAGAGAGAGAGAGAGAGAGAGAGAGAGAGAGAGAGAGAGAGAGAGTTGCCAGTAAGCACATAGACCTGCAGTCTCTGTGAGGTTTTTTTTTTGGAGGTTTCCAGCTTTAAAGGCAGAGAAAATATATTGATTTTCTCTACCTTCCATTTTCTCTGCTTACATTAAAGCGACAGTGCAGAATTAAAACATTAAATAAATACAAATAAAAATACTTTATCTATTCTTGATTTTAAAACTGCAGATTTACAAATTCCAGGTTTCATTTATTCCTCCTATTATATAATGGGTGAATTCGACCCTGTTCAGTATTTTAACTTCTGTAAAAATATAATTTCGATATTTAGTCTGCTTCAGATTTAACAAAAGGCTCAGGAAAATGGATTCTTTTTATAATTGAGCAAAAATTTATTTCTCCACATGTATCTGCATGTACAGTTCATATAAATTTCAAATAAATAAAATTTAAAGTTTACAACTTGGAATTTTTCCAAAATTTTCATGATGAAGTTGGAAAGTTGGAAGGACCATGGAAGGTTTCTGGACTTCTTCCACCCTTGTGCAGTTCTACTCACTGAACAGGAAGGGTATGTGATGATAACTTCTCCACTGTGTCCTTCACATGTATTTTGCTAAAGAAAGTCAGCATCACAGAGCCCCAATGATAAGCAAAAAAAATTCATTAGCACATTTAGTATTTTGCTTTATCATGCTAGTTGGTACAGTGGGCCCACTACTGCCTCCTAGTGAACATGGTTACATTACATGTAGTTCAAATGGTTAAAGGAAGTGAAAATTTATTTCTTTTAGTCTTTTAAAATGTATATTTTAATAACGGTATTATTTTTTTATGCAATCGCTTAAATTTCCCTGGTGTAACCCAGGATTTGGTGGTCATTTTTTGTTTTATGACTTTTGAATAGGAATGTACAAACTTGATCCTGGATGGTTGGCGTCCAGCAGAGTTTAGCTCTAACATCTGTAGCAACTAATCGAGATCTTGCTAGATAAACTTGAAACATAGAGGTAGGTGGGTTGAGGAAAGCTAGAGCTAAACTCTGCTGGCCCTCCAGGACATAAACAACCACCAACATATACAATAAAATTCTACTGAATTAACAAAGGGCGGTGCAGTGGCGTAGTGTCTAGTGTCAGGCCTCACAGCAAGGGTCCAGGTTCGATTACTGGACCGGGGATCTTTCTGTGCAGAGTTTGCATGTACTCTCCCGCGGTTTCCTCCTAAAGTCTAAAAGCATGTACATTAGGTTGATTGGTGATTTAAATTGCCCATAGAAATGAGTGTGTGTGTGTGTGTGTGTGTGTGTGTGTGTGTGTGTGTGACTGTTCATCTGTATGGATGTGGACAGATGACCTGTCCATGGTGTACCCCCGCCTCTTGCCCTATGTGTGCTAGGATAGACTCCAGTAAACCCTCGAATTAGGGAAGAAGATAAATGAATGAATAAATTAACAAAAAAAAGTGTGTTGGTCTGAACTTTCTTGTTTCCAGCTGTTACACACATACCCAGGAAACCCAAAAGCAAAACCAAATAAAACACCAAATAAAAAATAAATCCCTCCCCAATGATAAAATGGTATTAACAGTAATAGCTATAGCTACAGTAAGGAAGCCACTAATCGGCCCAGTTTTGAATGGAAAGGCTAGTTATCTTCCTCAGCTTATCCAGGAGTGATTGGTTTTCGGAATTAAGCATTAAAGAAACACTCCCATGCTTTAGAGACTCGGGTACAGCAACACAAAGCCAACAGAAAACTCATTTACCATGGTTTCAGCTGCAGAGTTGGAAATATACTGTATGCTTCCTAAAACTGGCAATATTGCTTTGGACATCATGTAAATATAAACCATAAACACTTACATGGACTTTCGGGCAGGTTCCTCCTTCCATCCTACATCAGCTGCGGTTAGACATGTCTCCGAAGTGGCCCTTCGCTCCATGTTTGATGGCAACAAATCCAAGATTTTAGCCACCCGCACAGAAGATGACAACGCAACCAGAAAGCAAGAAAGAATGAACAGAATTGTGGGTGAACCCACAAGATGAGCTTCAGATGCATTTGCAGACCTTCTAATTTTAAATCAAATCAAGAGGAATTGATATCAAGAGGATCGGGTGGGGGAAATCAGTTTAGTGGAGTCCCAGACGTGAGGCCGGTCTGAGATTTCTCCGCTATATGATACCACAGGGCTGTGAAGAACAGCTCGGGTTTCCTGTGTAAGTGCTTCATTTTGCCCCCGTGATGGCATTCCGATTGAATTAAAACTTAGCACTTGGTCCATTTACCTATTATAATAGAGAGAGACATTCTGTATGAACTGAGAGCAACCATTACGGGACTGGGGGGCATCTTTGTACAGAGTGATGGGAAATGGTCATTTGAATTGTGTTTTTCGCTTACATCATCGATTAGAGACATGTTGAACATTACCTTACAGTTCTGTCATTACTTAACCAGAACAATACACGGGACTATGTGATAAATTAACGAGAGCTCATAAACTTCATTCATTCATCTTCAAACTCGATTATACCCCAATTCAGGAACACAAGGGTCTGGCAGAGCTTAGTACAGGGCACCAGTTTAACAACCGTACACATACTCGCACTCACTCCTATGAACAATTTAGAATCAACCTAATGTACATTTTTGAACTGGAAGGAAACTGGAGTACCCAAAGAAAACCCACGCAAGCATTGGAAGAACAAGAAAACTCTTGCCTGGGAATCGAACCCAGGTCCTTCTTTCTGTGAGGGGATCGTGTTCGATTCCCTAGGCCAGGGTCTTTTTGTGTGGAGTTTGCATGTTCTCCCTGAGCTTGCGTGGGTTTCCTCCCACAGTCCAAAAAGATTGTGGATTGTAGGTCGCTTTGTTATTCTAAATTGCCCGTATTGAGTGTACGTCTGTGTGGTTGTTCATCTATGTGTGGTCCTGTGATGGACTGGCAACATGTCCTAGAATTAGGAAATAAGCATGTTAGAAGATGAATGAATGAATGAATGAATGAATGTAAGTCGCTCTGGATAACAGTGTATCTTAAATGGTAGCTATGCAAATGTAATAACCGAAAATCTGTTTATATTATCCAATATCGAGCGAAATTGAAGTTGGTACTGGGTTTGTTGACCAATCAACTCCCTTTATTTATTAGTTTATTAGAGTTTATTTATTAGAGTTTAATGCCATATCAGCACCCACACTACATTCAGTGTAACCTCACACTTAAACGTCTCTCTCACTAACCTAAAATTTGTTTTTGGATGGTGGGAGAAAACCAGAGTACCCAGAGTAAACCTATATAAGAACAGGTAGAAATAAAACACAGGAAGGCTCCTGTCTGTAATGCAACAATGCGTAAAACTCCTGTTTTCTAGTAAGACCTTCCAGTCCAATGTTGTGTTTGAATGTGAGATCTCTCTTCATTCAGCTCCAACAGTATTGGTGAGATCAGACACTAATGTTAGGTACAGAGGTCTGGGGTGGGTCAGTCACCATTCCTGTTCATCCCAAAGGGGTTCAGTAGTGGTAAGAACAGAACCCCACATCAAACAGCCGTATCATCAACACTGGTTCCCCCCAGGAATGTGTTCTTTCTCCTCTGCTCTTCTACCTGTACACCAATGACTGCACCTCCAAAGAAAATTAAGAAAATTACTCTGGATCCCTCACATCCGTGCAATTCACTTTTGGAACTTTTGCTGTCTGGCTGACGTTACAGAGCAACGAGCACCAGGACAGCCAGGCACAAGAACAGTTTCTTTCCTCAAACGATCCACCACATGAACACTTACATTTTTCACAACAATATCTTATTCTGTGCAATATAGGACATATACAATATAGGACATACACATACACAAATCTATATATACACACACATATATAAAATTTTATATTTGGTTTCCTCATTTATTTCCTGTTAATAGAAATGTGCAACCGGTAGCTTCTGTCACCAAAGCAAATTTCTTGTAAGTGCAAATCTACTTGGCAATAGAACTCTTTCTGATTCTGACTTTTAAGCCGAACTCTGGTGTTTTCTTTTTACTCTTAATCTTAATCACTCCAGGATGTAATAATGAATGTCAGGGGTTTTGTGTTCATGGTCATTGTCATGCTGGAACAGTGTCAGAGGCTCTTAGTTCTAGTGAAGGAATAATGTAATACTACCGCCTACAAAAACATTCCAGACCAATTGTAGGCTTCCATTATTATCTCAATAGTTTGCCACAAACTTTTGGCAATATTTGCTAATAAACATGACAAACCAGTACTGTTTTTGTTCTGCTATTGTTTATTACACAACAAGCCAAAAATCAAACAAACAAGAATTAGGCAGGAAAAAAAAAAAGAAAGAAAAATCACACCAGCAACAAAATGTGAATTATTATTTTTTTTCCCCCCGGAAATTGCTTACTTCAAGTACTGGATTCTTCTACATACTTTTTGTATAATAGCAGAATATACAGAAAAACTGTACTGGGTCATATTTACAGAGAAAGATCATGTTCCTTCAAAGTACACAATATAAAATACTCTCCAGTGAGACTCTATGGTGCCAGAGATCACAGTTGTCTTCTCTTCGTTAGGTTTATCAACGTAGATGATTGGATTTGAGTTGGATCTTCCATTTTGAAAGAGTCTAGACTAAAATTCCCAGTGTGTGTGTAACTAAATTTGGACTAATTTATTAGGTTAATCAGTGAAATATGGCTGCTGCTGTGAGTGTAATTGTACTGAATGGAACAATACGATAGTCAAGACCTTATTATTATATTTTGTCTAGAAATATAGCATTGCGAAATAAAGGATATTAGCAAATAACCTTTACATAATTGGAGGGAAATGGGTAGAAATTTGCTAAATGGGAAATGCTATGCTAGGACATGCTACAGAATCAGAAGTTATTATTAAAATAAAACTTCTTTTCTTGTAGTAATGACAATTTCAGCTCGTAAGAAGAATCAAATTGATCATTTCCACAGCCGACAAAACTTGAAATGAAGCGGTTACAGAAATTTAGAGGAAAAATAGCTTGAACGGTGATGGTGAAGCACTTTGCAGAACAATAAAGACAAAATGGGTTTTGTTTGAGAAGAAAAAAAGAAAAAAGAATCCAAAAGAAGCAAGCGAAAAAAAACGTTCTCTCTAAAGTCTTCAGGTTTAAAAGAAGGCCAATGAAAACAGACCTAAGAAGCGGGAGTCCTGAATTATAAGTAAGAAGGGATGGTGTATGTTCAGCAGATGGGTCTCGGCTGTTTCATACAGTAATGCGCTTCGCTAGAGGACACGTACGCAGACTCTGGAAAAAAGTCCTCATGAAATTCAGCTAGAAACCTACAAGAGAAAGAAAAACCCCACATTTTTTATTAGGTCATTAACACAGTTAGTATTCATATAATTTTATTCATTCATTCATCCGCCGTAATCCCTAACCACAGGAGTCTGCTGGAGCCTGGTGTACACACTGCTCTTTATCTCATCACCAATCAACCTAATTACATGTTTTTGGATTATGGGAGGAAACCGGGAGTACACCGTGAAAAGTCAGAAATGCAAACTCTATAGAATAACCCCTTGCCCAGGAACTGAACCCAGGACCTTCCTGCTGTGAGGTGTCTTTGGCACAATTTGTTTGATTTCATTCAATTGTATTATGATAACTAGATCATTTGAATTAAAGATCACAAAGAAAAGATCACAGAAAGAGAAAAGAAAATGAACAGTAGAGAAAAGATTTAGTGAGAGAGCAAAGCCAGGGGTTAACAATGACTACGATTTGGTCACCTAGGACAAATTTCCAAATCCGAAAAAAAGATCTTTATAATCATAGGCCAAAATCGGTAGTCTTTGGTGGCTAGCGTGATAAGTTCACAATTAATGGCTGCTGCCATGGATTTTTTTCCTTTGATAGATTTCAGACATTTATCTGTAGTCTGACGTCTCCTTCGACAAACCGAGAACCGATAGAAGCTTTGAACTTGACAATGCAACTTTGGAAGGAATGTGAAGCGAAATGAATGCTACCGATCTTTTTGTGTTTATTTCCAGTACCACCATGTTGCTATTGCTCGAAGTCTGCTAAATGCCAAAATAGACACAAGTAATGCATTTACATTGGCAAGTGTGAGTGCTGGCAATTGATTGGAAGCCAGTGGAGAGACTGCAGTAATGTTTTGGTGAGAGATCATTTTTAAACTACGTTAGCAGGGGACACTACGTTACACCTCACACATTTACAAGTACATGATGTATGGTTTCCTGCAGCGCCTCCTCCTCATCAGCCGACTTAAAAGTGTTTGGTCCCAACATATTCTCTCTTTCATAAAGACTAGAGAGAAATCACAGCAGCTCATATTTTGATAATTATTCATGATGTGAATTATTGTGTGTTATTCAGGGTGTCTCTTTGTTGCTTTGAACAGGTTTTTTTTTCTTCTTCCTTTGAGTAGAGAGATGAGACACTTCACAGCTTAATTAAACTTCACTGAAAAGAGAAAACAGGCATCCTGAACCACCTGCCGATGCTACGGACGTGCCCAGAAAATAAAAACTCAATTGGACGACGACAGCCAAATGTGGATTATTTATTTCTTTTTGTTTAAAGCTATACCAGCACCCAGGCCATTTCCATAACAACTTCAAACACTTACTTTTAGCTCGACTGCCAAATGTGGCAGTGCAGTGGTTAAGGTGTTGGTGGTGCTGGAAAATGAACCCCGATCTTCCAATTAGCAGTTCAAGTTGTCACTGCCCTTAACACCCAATTGCTCAGAATGCCATACAAGTGAATGTACCAAGTTAATAAAAAGCAAAAAAAGGGGGTGATTCTTTTGACTTTAGTCTGCTGCTGTTCTTACGCTGAGATTCATAGTGCTGCACGCTAGCGTGAGTCTGCGCTGCATCATCATAAATCCTCTGCGATGGACTGGCCAAATGTTCAGGGTGTACCACTGCCTTTCGCCATATGTTTGCTGGGATATGCTCCAGCAGAACCCCATGCACCCGAAATAGGGAATAAGCAAGTTAGATGATGAGTGAATGAATAATAAATCCTGTGTATTTAATCCGGCTACAGATGTACAGACTTGTGTTATACCCACTGATATTCTCTTCAACCAACACACTTTCTGAACATACACACTGTTCCTCAGACAGGAAACGAGCGCTGGCTCCGACAGAACACCTCTCGACGCATCACCTGATCATTTCGACTTACCCCGAAGCTTTTCCGTGCTACTTCCTGAATCGATATAATAGACCAGACGCAAGTCAGACAGTTAAACTCGAGTACTGGGTCTTACACAGCGGCCTAAATAAGTGTTCACAGGTAATCCATAGACCGAGTTGAGCGTCAATAAATGACACTGTTTGCAAATGACACTGAGGAATATTTCTGCAATTTTATTAATTTTTTATGAAGAGCACATTATTGGCAACTATTGGCTTTTTGTCACTAATTTCTAATAATTAGCTGTTAATCCATGTAGTAGATCAGTGCAAGAGAGTAAGACAGAAACAGGAGAGAGAGAGAGAGATAAACAGACAGGGATTGGCGTAACGGATCACGAAACCGACGGTTCGGATCATAAAACGGATTATGCCTAAACTTACTTTTGACTTTTTTTCCCACCATATCTGTGGCCATTGATAAACGGTCTCACTCATCATATATAGTGGATGTGTCTGTAGTACCAGACCTACTAGTTCCTACTCCGCACTACACTTCCCGATGGATGTGCTTCTTGCTTTGTCATGTAAAGCTAAAATACTTCTAGATATGTGAGTTAAATGATTTGGTTAATTTTCTGGTTGACTGCTTCTTGGCTAGTTATTGTTAACTAATTAACATGTCCCGATCATGTAAACGCGACTGCACGCTGTAGTACGAACATTTCAGAAAACAATATCCAGCAGTCTTGAAAAGAAAAATATAAACCTGCAAATAAAAAAAAAAAAGTAGTGATTAATCCGTATCCAAAACCAAGGGTTTGGGGTCTATACAGAGGCTGGATTAATGCGGTCCTTGCATCACTTGCCCTGACTTGTACAATATTTCCTATAATATATTTCTATATTTTTCAGGCCTAGGATTTGCCGTTTTAAGGTTCCACATGATATTCTTTCACGACCATATGACCCATGGTATTTGCAATGTGATTTCGTATGTACAGATAACTTCACTGTACAAAATGCTTCTCAATCAGCTGAGGGTTGATTGTTGGCTGGAGTAAAATTGGCATGCATCTGTTTTAGTTTAGGTAACGTTCTAAAAAAAAAAATAAATAAATAATAAAAAAAAATATATATATATATATATTTCTACCAAAAACCTAGCAGCACAAGAGCGGTTTGCTTTCAGTGATTGTTGGAGGAGATTCTATTAAATTTTAAATGCATTTGCAACAAAAAGCTAAATAATTTCAGTATAATTTGTTTTATATCCACATTCAAAGTTTCTCAGTAATGCAGTGACGTTACCTGAGTAAAAGCTCCAAGTGCTTCACCAAGGCCCTTAAATTCTTCTCAGGCATTTGCATCTTCCCAAGAATTTCCGGAAGCTTCACTGTAAACAAAAATATATTATTAAATAAATTAAAATATACCACCACCACAATCAGAATCCCAGTCCAGGAGTCAGGACACACATCAGACAGTCTTAAAATCTGCTTCTACCGACACACATACAAACTGAAACCCGATTGGACAACAATAACATCCACATCATGAAAGCAGAACAGCTGAGAAAAACACTGCAAAATAGACAGAAAATAAACTACTGGAAAGAAATTAATACCATTTAATAGAACAAATATTAAGATGTAAGGTGTAAGTGCAGGTCAGTGTTTGGATCTGCAGAAAAGGACTTACTGGCCCAGACTGTCCACTACTTGTAGAGGGCATTGCGATCTGTAGTGACAGCAGGGACAGGATTAGAAACGAGCAGAGCAGAGGGACGGCTCATGTTAAGACGTTTTGTGTACAAAGTCAGAGAGGACAAATTGTAATGTTTGGACATGTGCAGAAGAGAGATAATAGAAGTTGGACATGGAGTTGCAGGTAGGAGGCAAAGAGGAAGGCCAAAGAGGGAGTATAGAAATGTGACACACGAGGGCATGAGTTAGTGAGTGTGAGTGAAGAAGGCGCAGAAGATAAGGCTAGGTGTCAGAAGATTATCTGATGTGGCGGCCCTTGAAAGGAATAGCCGTAAGGGTACTGTATGAAAGTAAAATCTGATGTCCACTAGCAACTACCTGGATCTAGGGAGCAGATTAGGCCACACCTACAATAATCTGAGCTCGACTGTTTTTCTACTTCATAAAAGATGCTTGCTCTTGATCTAGACTAGACTGAAATCGGAGTACTATTCAAGAGCGTATAGAAAGACAGGATGCGCAAGCTTTAGCAATTTAAAACTTCTAATGCACACTAAATATCCCTAGTGTTTCACTTACGAAGCCTTGAATACTTATCTTACTGATAAGTCAGACACAAAGGTGAAGCACATTAGGCAAAGTGAACGGAAATGTCAACGATAAAGAGTTGATGCTTTACAATATACACAGGTTTATTTTCTACACAGTGCTGATAACAGTGTCGAACCAGCTGCTCGGTCAGGGATAAAACACAAAGACTACATTTTGTATTAGAGGCGTAGGTCCCGGGGTTCGATTCCCAGGCCGGGGATATTTCTGTGCAAACTTTGCATCTCCCCGTGCTTGCTTTTGGATGAGGGGTTTTGACACAAATATTGAATAAGGAGGTGTGTGGTAAAGCTCCACTTCATTTCCAAAGGGGCTCAGTCGGGTTGGGTTGACATCAGGTGTCTGAAAAGGGTTCTCGAATTCATATACCATGGAAAAATCTATACTTTCAAAAAAAAAGGTTTGTCTTCTCATAACCCATTTTGCAAGGTAAGGATCAGACTGTGAACCACCATAAATACAATAAACAGCAGGTAAAATCTCACCTATAAATCTACAACATTCCAAAAAGTATTGTATGGTGGCGGAAGATTATCTGCTGTATGGTTACTCAGTAATACTCAGTCCGGGTATGAGCTCAGAATGAGAATGAGTGTTATACAAAACTAAAATGGCTGCTGCACTTGTCCGGTCAAATAACCTTTTAGTTTTGAGCATAGATAGTACACACGGTTAATCGGTCTTTGTTAATAAACTATACTTTAACACATAATTAACAAAACCTTACAAAAGTTCTGTGGCTTCAGTCATTTTAACCTGCCAGAGTTAACCAGAACATTATATATTGAAGGATACATAATTAAAAGATCAATATTTTGTCCAAAGACTCACCAAACAGGCGGAGGAGATGCTGTGAGCCATACAGGTAGGAAGGAGGCAGAGGCTGATCGCTCAGGGGGTAGTTATCAGGCATGAGACGCCAACTCAGCACCTGAAATGGAAACATGACTGTGGTCATCTTGAATACAGCGAATTAACCTAACACCACATATTGTAACAGTAAGGAACTCTACATAACGCTGGGTATGAAAAAACAATACAATAAGCAGGAAGGGTTAAGGGTCATGCTCAAGGACACAACAGTGGCAGACTTGGCATTGATGGGGCTACTTGTTTACGAGGTCGACTGTCTGGAGAATGAATCTTTTTCTCTGCCTGGCGGTCCTGGTGCTTGGTGCTATGAAGCATTGGATAAAAGCAATAAAAATATGGCTTGGATGTGCTTCAGGAAATTAGCGTACTGTAAAAACAGTGTGACTTAGGTGCTTTTCTGAAGCACGAGCAAGTCACTGGATTGGAACTGCATAGACTAACAGGGAGTAGGAATGACATCACATTAGCTTAAATCTTTTACAAAGTCAGATTTCGCAGAACGTCTTATTGGTGCAGACATTTTCCACAGCCTGCGTTATACATTTGGTATAACGCAGTGATTGGTCCGTGTGATTGGTTGCCATGGCAAGTGCCCAGTTTTGGTGCTTCACCATTTGCTTGGCTTTAATTCTTCCTAGAAATCACCTCATGTTTTGCAACTGAGCTTTACTGCCATCTAGTGCATAACACTTTCTGGAATTTCTTTATTAGTGGCAGAGACGTTTCACGGTGACTGCGTAACGAAATAATTGGATCGTTTGGTTTCTGATTTCTATTCTCTGGACCACAAAGATGTCATTGCTGAGCTGTCAAGCAAGAAACTTTAAACTGATCTGCTCGGTTGTATAAATTAAAATCATACACAAGTTGCTTTGGGTAAAGTGTTGACAAAAAATCCATTGGAAACATAGTGTGTTATTTTTAATTAAAGGTTTAGCTACTCCTAAACATTATGGCAGGCAACTAATATAGGAGGAAGGAATTGCTGATGGTCCTTGAGGGTTTGTGTCCTGCAGAGGTGAGCTCCAACTTGCCCCAATATACCATACTGTAAATCTCAAGTTTACCCGTTAGGGCAGGGGTGGGCAATCTCGGTCCTGGAGGGCCGGTGTCCTGTAGAGTTTACCTCCAACCCTAATTAAACACACCTGAACCAACTAATCAGGCTCTGGCTAAGTGTAGTTAAACTTGCTGAGTCAAGTT
>JAOTRA010000020.1:1304540-1324001 GCA_026260255.1 Pseudolaguvia tuberculata
CAATCAATCAATCAATCAATCAATCAATCAATCAATCAATCAATCAATCAATCAATCAATCAATCAATCAATCAAATAATCAATCAATAAATATCCAAACTTCCTACAATAGCCAAGAACCAAAATGCTGTCCAAGGATGTCTGTCCAACATTGTAGACCAATACAAAGCTTGAATGTGCTACATGTGCATCACCATGCAGCTTAGTGAGGAGATAGCTGTATAGTAGCTAACATTGTATGGGAGATTTATCCCCAGCATGGACCCTTTTTATTACCACTTTGGGTAATAAGTGTGAAATACACTCTAGTAACGATAAAACTATGTATATTATAATGTTATCATGGGGTGATGATGTATAGCATGTTTATGCAAGATGGGATCAAACTCATCAAAATCCAACCACTGGATAGGGAGAAAGTGGTAATGCAGTGATTAAGGTGTCGGAATGCTAACTGAAAAATCAGGGTTCAATTCTGGGCACCACCAGCTGCTGGCTCCGAATGGCTTGTTGTGGCGCTTGCCATTAATGTAAATGGACATTTGGCATAGACAGTAATTTTATCTAGAGGCATAACGTTGCAATGCTGTGGATGAGAGATGTTCTAGTTATGGAGACAATAATGTTTATCCTCTGGAAGGATAGAGGGACGGCTGAAAATCTTTCTTTGGACTTGCTGGCATTCTGTAAAACGGTGGTCCAGCAGGACCAACTTAACTACCTGGATTACAGGAGTCTGTCTATATAGACAGTATCTCAAGGTGTTTATGGACTTCCAGTCTGCAGTAAAAAAGCTATCTGTCAGCATCAAACTCTAAAACCCAGTCGTAAATTATCCTGTCACTTCACATTCCTGACCACAGGTTCTATTTCGGCGTTCATAGAAATGATTTAACATCCTGTTCTCCTATGTCAGGGTGCTTACGTGTCAGGGTCTTTAGGTCTTGGAGCACTGGAAGCTCTTGGAAGTGTTAGGTGTGTGTCAGTTTTGATGATTATTCAGAGTCTAGCAGATGTTTATGAAAAAGAGAGAGAAAAAGGAAAAACATTGAGTGATTGCATGTGGTGGTGGGCTGAGAGGAGGGGATCAGAGCCTTCTGGGTTTTCCAATCAGCCATGCAAACTCCAGCTTAAAAGAATTTCCGTCATTTCCTCTTTGTCTTTTTCTTCTTTTTCTATCAGTTAGCCTCACACATGAAACTGGTTCTCATCCGTATAGTTTACACAGAATGTGTTCATCTTAACTATTGATGTAAGGATTTGTTCAGCTTCACACATTAAGAGTGAGGAAGTTGGTAGCTTAGCAACCATACACACACACACACACACACACTGACATGGGTAATTTCAGATCACCAATCAACCTAAAGGACATGTTTTTGGACTGTGGGAGGAAACCAGAATACTCAGAGGAAAAGCCATGCAAGCGTGGATAGAACATGCAAATCTAGCATGGAATCGAGCCCAGGATCTTCTGCTGTGAGGCAGCGTGACAGACCTACATAATACGTTTTGCTTTTACTGTGAATTTTCTGGTTTATGCTAGACTTTCTTATCCATAGCTACTAACATTTAGCGCGAGGTGCATTTAGTTCATGGACTCAAACACACAATCTTCAGTTTAGCAGTTTAACACATTAACCACTGGGCTACCACTTTCTCTGTTAGAAGTCTTCACTTTTAATGCAAGCAAATTGCAAATTGCCCCAGCTGATGTTCTGACCATTTCATTGCATCCAAATGTTCCATGGACTGCCACCTTATCGTGGTGGAGAGGTTTGAGTGCCCGGAGGATGCTAGGAGCTATGTTGTCGGGGGCTATATGTAGGGTCTCCCAAGAAAAAAAGGTCCTAGAGGACGGTCCAGACTAATTTGCCCCTTATGAAAAATAAAACAGCAAGGTCAGTGATGTCGCCCGGTATGGCGCAACCAGGGCGCTACCCTGGAACCAGGCCTGGGGTTGGGGCTAGCATGCGACCGCCTGGTGGCCGGGTCTTACACTACGGGGTCTGGCCGGACTCAACTTTTGGACAAAGCCCGATGGAGTGACGTGGTGCCGACCTCCCGTGGACTCACCACCTACAGGAGGGATTATAATAATCCGGTGCATTGTGGATTGGGCGGAGGTCAAAGACCCCCCGGGCATGGGCATCTGTCTCCAGGAACAAAATATGAAATCTCTCTGCCTGATATCCTGAACCATAGAAACATAGATCTGTTTTAAAACTAAAAAAGAGATCAGATAACATTCTCTCATCTTCTTTTACATAGATGGCATGCACACAATAAACTATACTATACTATACTATACTATACTATACTATACTATACTATACTATACTATAAAGTCACTACTGATGTTAGTTGGAAAACAAGTATTGGCACCCTTCTTGTGATGTGGCTCTATGTGGAATTACATGTTATCATTATTATTAAATAAAATTAGATTCGATTCAACTTTTTTGTCATTGTGGTTTATTTACAATACATTTTAGTATAATAAATAAATACGGGTATAATGTACAGAAGGTGCAGTATTGTGTAACATATGGTGTCCATAAATAAGGTTAGACTTTGTATGGTATGTATGATGTAGGATATAATGTATATACAGAATAAATATAGATTATGGGGACAGAAGTGAAGACTAACTATTTAAACATACCTTTTGCAGATTGCCAGAAGAGAAAGAAGTCATTACGGAGGAAGTTGGACTCCTTAGCCAAAGAAAAGAACAAAGACAAAGGTAGGAAGACATGGATTCTAAAATAAAAGATGAAGCTTAAATGGCTACTGCTTTACTTGTCCACGAACATCACATAAAATGCAGGAGCAAGAGACTCTTGTAATTACCTTGGCATGAACATCCCATGAAATCAGTGGTCCAGTTTTCCAGATAAATTTTCGACCAATTTTTCTTTTTGTTTTACACATTGGATTTGACAAATAGCTGCAGTTTGTAAAAGGATATATTTCTATAATTGAACCACATTTTTACATTGTACATTTATATTACTGCTTTTTGGTGGACCTTCTTACTACTAACATTTAGCTCTTTTATACAACTTAATTCTTGCTCAGAAGTCTTAATTTTTAAAGGCCTTAGTTTGGTGGTGCTAACAATCAAACACACAATCTTCAGGTTATGATTTTAACTCATTAACCACCGTGCTACCACTTTCCCTATTAAGATTCTTCTAAATTAGGTTGATTAGTGATTCTAAATTGCCCATAGGAGTATGTGTGTGTGTGTGTGGGGGGTTCATCTATCTGTGGCCCTGCAATGGACTGGTGACCTGCCTTTTGCCCCCGTGACCTAGAATTAAGGAATAAGATGTTAGAAGATGTATGAACGAATAAGGTTTCTTTCTATTTACTGTTAAATATAAGTGCTACAATTTAGCACAGAACCACCTGACAGGAAACACGTTTTAAAACCTGTTTTACATGGCAGCATTGATGTTTTTATATATTTATTTATTTATTGATTTATTTATTTATTTAGCATGTGTTAACCTTTCATGTTAGATTTCATGTACAATACTGTAATAATCCTTATGCAGGCCCAAGAGACTCATAATTACATATGGCTTTCATCACAAACCAGCAGCAATTTTAAATAGTCTACTTTATTACCGCAGGTCTGCTAGCAGCACGCACACACACACACACACACACACACACACACACACACGCTCGTTCTCCCAGCATGTATATTTTGTTTGAAACACTGGTTGGTCTAGGTTGGTCTAAACGCACAGCATAAAGGTTTCTGCTCCAGCTGTTATATTATGTAGACCAGCTGTTCATACTACCCCAGAACCCAATCCATAAATAAACTGGGTCCAGAACACATCTATTCTAAAACTTTTCACTCTAAAATCCGGTTTACACTTTAACAGACAAAACACACATGTATAGCGTAAATAGATAGAGACCAGTGAAAACACACAAAAAAGTAAAGAAGACAAAACTCCGGTTTCCTCCCACAGTCTAATAACATGTAGGTGTACTAATAATATAGGTTGATTTTTTGCCCATAGGAGTGTGGGTGTGTGTGTGTGTGTGGTTGTGCATCTTTGTGTGGATCTTCCACAGACTGGCAACCTGTCCAGGGTGTACCCCTGCCTCTCACCAATCTATGTGCCCCAAGGATAAGCTCCAGCAGACCCCAGTGAGCCTGAATTAAAGAATAATTCTGTTAGAATATGCGTGAATGAATGAAAGAGATCATTTAGGGCGTCCCGATATTAATGCCGCACCCAGGACCTAGCAGCAACTAATGTTTGTTGTATAAACAAAATATCTTACGGATATGCAAAAAAATAACAGGTCCAACGACAGTTTACGAACTTTGAGCAGACTAAAGAAGTATTTTACTCCATCCTAGTTATTGCATCATCAAAGAGAATTGAGATAGCAGGCTGAAATACAAATACCAGCAGTGGGAAAATGAAAGTTTTAGGAGTAATGGGGCAGGATTAATGAATTTTCATGGCGGTTGAAGCAAATAACTGAAAATGTCTACAAGACAAACTGAGTATGATGGGCATCAAAGTGGTAGAATTGTGGAATCGTTGCGTGGTGCTGTTTCCAGCTTTGACTTCATAGAAGGCACATCACATACTGCCATTTTCTGCCTGTCTTAAGTTTCAGTATTTGTTCTGTGTGAAAAATGCCCCCTGTCCCACCCCGAAACCAAAAACCTACAAGAAAAGAAATGGAATCAAATTTTTGAATTCATACCGAGGGGTGGACCGGTGGTATAGTGGTTAGCATGGTCGCCTCACAACAAGAAGGTCCCAGGTTGGGGGTCTTTCTGTGCAGAGTTTGCATGTTCTCCTGGTGCCTGCATGGGTTTTCTCCGGGTACTCCGGTTTCCTCACTTAGGTTGATTAGTGATTGCCTATAAGAGTGAGTGTCAGTGTGTGTGTGTGTGTGTGTGTGTGTGTGTGTATGTGTCAATGGATCTTCTCATTAGCAGTCCAACATCTTAACCACCGCGCTACCCTACGCCCCTGTCTTCTAAATACCTCTAATTCATTTTTTTTTTATTCTTTTCGGTTGTGGGTAAATTATAAAAAAAAAAAAAAAAATAGAAGCCACGTTTATTTTATTAATCAGACAAACTTTGCTAAAATCTTTAAAAAGATTTTTCTTTTTCTCTGCTATCATATCAGAGAACACACCACAGGCGTTTGGCATCTCCTTATCCCAGGTGATCACCAACGATCGAACCCAGCGGCAGCGTCAAGAGGGTCAGAGGGAGGAACAGAAAGATACAAGCGACCTGGTGTCCTCGATTCTGCAGTTTGCCACACGGCGACCAACTAAGGAGCTCTCCAGCAGCAACTCATCACTCAGCTCTACCTCAGAGACGGCAAATGAGTCTACAGCCTCCAACACGCCTGAAGCAGCACCGCGTGCTCGCCGGAGGGTAAAGACTTACAGCCTTTATTATTGTATTATCAGAAATCAGTGATTTTATGAATGTGATTTTTAAATTGCTATTTGAATTAAATACTTAAATACATGGTTGGCTTGTGTGGGTCCCTTACGAGCACTCCGGTTTCCTCCCACAGTCCAAAAACATATACATTAGGTTGATTGGTGAGCCGACATTGCTCATAGGTTTAAATGTGTGTGCGCGAGGTTGTATATTACACTATACAATATTATACTATACCACCCCATACTATACCAACCCATACTATACCATACGACACTATACTATACCACACTATACTGTACCACACTACACGATACCATACTATACCATACCACACTATACCATACCACACCATACTATACCACATTATACCATAACACACTATACTATACCACACTATACCATATCACACTATACCATACCATACCATACCACACTATACTATACCACACTATACTATACCATACCACACTAAACCATATAACACTTTACCATACCACACTATACTATACCACACTATACTATACCATATCACACTATACCATACCATACCATACCACACTATACCATACCACACTATACTATACCACACTATACTATACCATACCACACTAAACCATATAACACTTTACCATACCACACTATACTATACCACACTATACTATACCATATAGCACTATACCATACCACACTATACTATACCACACTATACCATACCATACCACACTATATCATACCACACTAAACCATACCACACTATACCATACCACACTATACTGTACCACACTATACCATAACACACTACTATACTATACCACACTATACCATATCACACTATACCATACCATACCACACTATACTATACCATACTATACTATACCATACCACACTAAACCATATAACACTTTACCATACCACACTATACTATACCACACTATACTATACCATACAGCACTATACCATACCACACTATACTATACCACACTATACCATACCACACTATACTATACTACCTTACACTACACTACACTACACTAGCAATCTGCCAAATGCTAACAAACATATATATGGATGTTGTCTTTAAAGCTTTATTGCAATGACGATCATTATTCTAACTAAAATAAAACTACAGAGCTTTGGGAGAAAAAAATACATGATCACTTTACTGTTTTTGGGAAGGGGGGCATGTCTGTGGACTCCATCACCGATTTGGATGACAACCAGTCACGCCTGCTGGAGGCGCTGCAACTTTCTCTACCAGCTGAGACGGCAAGCAAGAAGGAGAAGCAGCAAGACAAGAGGCTGAGTCTAAACCCCATCTACAGGCAGGTGCCACGTGTGCTGGACAGTTGCTGCCAGCACCTTGAGAAGTATGGTACGCATGCTACAACCTTCCATACCTATATGTGATGTAAATTTAAAAAAAGCTAAATTGTGAACAGATGCTTTAAATCTTTTTTTTCCCTTTTTAGGTCTCCAGACGGTGGGGATCTTTAGGGTGGGAAGCTCAAAGAAAAGAGTGAGGCAGGTAGGAGGAATGCTCCACACTGAGATTTTTCCATTCAAATTCATTTTAAAGAAGCACTCTATATTGTATTATTATTTGATCAAAAATTTTCCAAACACACCAACAGATGGAAGTCATGACTCTATGTGCAGTCTGCAATTTTGTGCTGCCATCTGTTGACGTATCTCAAAACATTTTGATCTGTGTGAAATTTTATGTTTTCCCTGAGTAGTGATTCTAAATTGCCCATAATTGTGTGTGTGTGTGTGTGTGGCCCTGTCCGGCGTGTACCTGGTCTGGTCTTTCGTCCTTCAGAGTAACTCCAGCAGATCCATGTGACCCTGAATTACGGAAAAATAATGAATTATTATTTTTAACTATAATCTGGTTTCTATTCATTCATTCATTCATTCATTCATTCATTCATTCATTCGGCTTAATCGGGGTCACAGCAGTCTGCTGAAGCCAATCCCAGTTCACATAGGGTTAGGGGTACACTCTAGACAGGTCACAGAGTCACACATAGACAAGTAATGACACACACTCACACTCAGTCCTATGGGCAAGCGCAGGGAGAACATGCAAACTCCATACAGAAAGGTCCCTTGCCTGGGAGGCCACCGCGCTAACCACTACGCCACCGCGCCTGCTGGTTTATATCCAGTGATATATTTAAAATAACTGGCTTGTACTTTATTGGGCTTTATTGATATTTGCTTTAAATGCATGACATTGTAAAAATGCTAAGATGATTATCCAGCCAAATAAGAGTTTATATAATCACCTGTTCCAAATCAGAGAGTTGTGTTTTGACTGAAAACAAAGGAAGCTTGTAGAGCCTTGCCTTTTCTGCCTGATGAAACACACGATAAAAAAAATCTGATCGCCATTTTTCTTCCTTCCTCATCCATCTTTATTTTTTTGCTAATATCCCCACCCACTGATTTTATCATTTATTTACAATGCAAAGGTTTCTCAATTGCCCATCATTAAATAACCTACCTTTAAAATGTTTTCATTTCGGTGATGTTTTGCTTGGTGTTCACTGTCAGTCCTCGGGAGAAAAACATCGCCTCCAGTGCAAACAATGATCTTATTTCCTTAAAGTAAGCAAATATCACCAGGTTCCAGCACACATTAGAATCAAATTGCAAAGAACAGGAAAGCGAGTGCTGTGTGGAGAACTTGTTGGACGAGCGATGGAGGAGTGTTGGAAACTTTTGCTTTCTTGTCAAAGCAAAGACCAGGAGACGTTGGGATATCTTTCCATCAGAAGTTACTCTTTCTTGAGAAAGCATCCCTGTAGTCATCCAAGTCTGACTATAGCTTAGCACAGTAGAGTTTATACCATTGAAGGGGAAGGGTTCGATAGAGACACTCTAAACAAAGCATGTAAATGCAGTAAGGGAATCCGCCCTGATCTCATCAGCATAATAGTGTCCTTCAAATGCATAGAGGCTAATCCTCCTGACTGTACAGCCCAGATAACGCTTTGAAATTCACCTTTGAACCTGGTGATCAGGAAGTAAATTAAGAGAAAATTTTTTATTGCTGCCAGACTTCTCAGACTGTCACAATCTTTACCTTAAAAATGTAAAACCCAATATACATACATAGTGGGAAATGGTAGCCTAGTGGATAAGGTGTCGGACTAAAACCAGACCGGGGTTCAATTCCCACAGCTTGTCTATTATTGCATTGGAACTTATTTATTGGATTTAACATTTTAGAAATGTGTAATTCTACAGAAGACAACATGGCAAGGGTCAGACAGTGTTAAGCAGTATTTGGTCTGACTCATTGCACAGAAAAGCTGATTAGATGAACAAAGAAAGATTACATATAGTATAATGCATACATTAGAGTACAGTCAATAATATTCACTGCTGAGTAATCTGTTTTGATCAGTACACCATGTGTATTGTTATTCTGTCTGTGGAATGAAAAAAATCCACTTATCATATGACTAAGATTAAATTAAGTTAGATTTGACACAAATAAATAATTCATTTGTTTATACTAGAAAAAAAGACAAGTCTGGTAGAAAGGGTTTAAAGTTAACATGAACTTTCCAACACGTCATCGGTAAAGTACCATATGGGAAGTGGTAGCTTAGTGGTTAAGGTGTTAGCACGGTTAGTCACGTTAAATTCACGGCCAAGATATCTTTCTGTGCTGAGTTTATCCACAGTCCAGAAATATGCACATTAGGTTGATTGGTGATTCGAAATTAGCCATAGAAGTGACAGTGTGTTTATGTGCAGTGTTCATCTATGTGTGGCCCTGTGATGGACTGGTGACCTGTTCAAGGTATACCCCTGCCTTTCGTCCTATGCGTTCTGGGATAGGCTCCAGAAGACCCCCGTAACCTTGAGTTAGGGAATAAGCAGGTTTGAAGATGAATGAATGAATGAATGAATGAATGAATGAATGAATGAGTTCTGTACTGAACTGTTAGTCAATGGTGAGAGAATATTACTGGAGTAATGTGATCGCTTTAAGATTGGTCTCATGATTAAATAAAAACGGTTCATTTCAATACAACAAAAAAATTATATATTAACATGATCTTAATAATAATAATATATTTTATATATATATATATATTCTACTTCCTATTTTGTACAACCGGTTTGTTAAACTTCTCATTGGATATGTGATTCTGGTGTCTCTGCCACAGCTGCGTGAAGAGTTTGACCGCGGCGTGGACGTGCAGCTGGACGAGGAACACAGTGTCCATGACGTGGCCGCGCTTCTGAAGGAATTCCTCCGTGACATGGCTGATCCTCTGCTTACCAAAGAGCTCTACACTGCCTTTATTAACACCACATGTGAGAAACACTTTCTTCAGCTTAAGCTTTTCAGTGGCGGATATTTAGGGGAGACCTAAACCAGGCAACTTCTGCAACCTTGTTTATTTTCAATAAAAAATAAAATATTCAAATAAATCAAATAAATATGTACTAATTATGTGTAATAATGCAATTGAACCACAATGAACGGGTTTTTGTTTAAAATCAATCATATTTAAAGCTACTTTAAGCAAATGTCACATTGCAGAGGTTCTCATGGTATAATGAAGTGTCTCTCATATGTTATATATATATATATATATATATTAGTAAATTTTAATTCTATTATTCTAGCAGACTGGAATCATTCTTAAATGATTTAAAGAACTAAACTTTAAAAAAGATCCATCATTGCTGGATATTCGAACTGGCTGCCAGTCTTCTACGTGGACATTAGTAGAAATAAAGGATAGTCTTTTAACATCATCAGAATTATTCTTTCCTTTTTTCCCTCAATAATATCATCCAAAAAATGCATATTGAATGCCGATACCTTGCATAAAAAAGCTATTTTGTCATCTAGCTTGTTTCACCAAGGCATTAAAAGTGTTTATAAGTCATCTAACAGCTCGTTATTGTTTCCACCATGATTAAATGCTGTCCAAGATCCTAATATAAACATTGAATACAATAACCATTCCGGTCAATTATACTCAATTGCCAGGATAACTAAACCTATGCCATCTTTAACCCTGACCTTTGACCCTGGTTGGAAATTTTGTAATAGTGTTGGACCCAGAAGACCAACAGCTAGTTACGCAGCTGCTTGTGTACTTGCTGCCGCCTTGTAACAGCGACACCCTGCAGCGATTGCTGGAGTTTCTACACATGGTGGCTCAGCATGCTCAAAACGGATATGATAAAGACGGACACCAGGTGAGATATGCAGATTATTACTTTTTTATTAACAGTGATGGGAATAACAGCGTTACTTTTAGGTAACATGTAACCGAACAAGTTACAACAGTTTTAAGGTTACTGACTCCAAAATCGGCGGCGTTGTGGTTAGCACAATCACCTCACAAAAAGAAGGTCCTGGGTTCCATGCCTGGGCCGACCTTGGGAGGAACCTAACAAAACAGATCAAAGTTAATACTATAAGCTAAGTAAATAAATAGAAACCGCTTTGAATGTTGTATCGCTAAATGCTATGTGCTTATGTCAGTCAAAACCTGTGGATAAGTCAGAAGAATTGGGATCTGGTAAATACGGTTCAATTCTTTCGTCCTGCCGCACAGACACACACACACACACACACACACACACACACATATATATGAGTCTACACACCAGAAAATCATACAATGCTATATACCTATAACTGGAAATGGGATCTCATCTCTGCCCTTTCAGCATACTTTCACACATACAGTTGGACATTTGGCAGACGCTCTTGTCCAGGGCCTTGCTCAAGGGCCCACAGAGGTTGCTTGGTGGAGGTGGGATTCAAACCCCAGTATTTTTGGTATTAGTCGAACATCTTAACCACTAGGCTACCACTTCCCGACACATGCCTGCCTAGCCGCTCTAGAAATCTCGAGACTCATTTCTCGCTCAGGAGAAGAAACCGGATCAGCAATTTCATCATACTTGTGTTTTCGCCAGGACTCCGAGTTGAACGACTGAGGGAAAGGTAGCACATTTGTTTGCAAGCTAGTTAGATTCCTAGCAATCAGATGAAGAAAGTCTTTTTTGTTTTGCAGATATGAATGGAGTGTGTGTGTGTGTGTGTGTGTGTGTGTGTGTGTATAATACACACTCCTGGATCTCCTGCTGTAAATAATAATAATTCATGACTGGTAATAGTAAATAGTAAAAGTAATAGAACTAATTTCAGGCTTAACAATATGTATTGTCTGTTGGTTGACAGGTTACAGGAAACAAGATGACATCAATCAACCTGGCAACTATCTTTGGGCCGAACCTGCTACATAAGCAGAAGAGCTCAGACAAAGAGTTCAGCGTGCAGAGCTCAGCCCGAGCCGAGGAGTCCACAGCTGTCATTGCTGTAGTTCAAAGAATGATCGCCAGCTACGAGGAGCTTTTTATGGTGAGCAACAAAATGGGGAAACTTTTAAAACGGCACGGTAGACATTTCTCAATTATTCTGTTTTTGATGTGTAGAGACTTGTAATTGCTCTGTCTGGTGTCTAGACATGGACGAGCTCTTATTTGAGTCTGATTCCTCTGAAGGGCTTCACTTTCAAGTTGTCTCAATGAGGTTTTTTTTCTTGCCAGTGTTGCCTCAGGCAACATTTGTTCACTTGGAAGGGTGACCCATGGACGCCACCACGTCACTATGTACATTCTTATGTTGTGATGTATTTAAGGCGTGTACCACAATCTTCCTTTCCACATACAACTTACACGATCATAAAGTTTTTAGCCAGAATAGAATACAATAAGTAACAGCAGTGGAAGGCCATGTATTTGGTACTTAGGCCTTCAGTGGACACTTATTGTACCCACTTTAATCAACCAGTGGTAGCCAAGAGAGCACTCATGGTCTGGAAGTTGCGAGCAAAACCTTTCCCAGGCTAAAACCTGCTAGTTAGCTGCAGGGTGGGCCAATTTGTCTTCCTCCTCTATCAGCCATTGTGGACTTAAAAATGTATTAATGTGTGCAGATTGCTATAAACAGTCGGCTGTAATCGGCCAATCAGAAGATGGAAACATTTGTGCTGGCTAGCTGACCCTGTAAGGCGAATTTGAAATCTGACTGGTTAACTCAAACGTCCCATTGCTATTACAGTTTAAGTTACATCGTGCCGTATATTAACATGGCAGCACATCGAGGCTAAAATCTGATTGGACAAAGAAAATCAAACATACACATACAGGAAAGGAATGCTACGAAATAAAAAGAATAAACTGCCAATAAAAAGTCTAATTTCATGGACCAAATATTAGAGGTTGTAAATGTAAGTCAGTATTTGATGTTGTTTAGGCCAACAGAGAAGGACTTCCTGGTACCGGTGGCCCACCGCTGAGTACAATGATGTGAATAAATAGTACCTGTTTCTATTTATCCCATTTTCTGTTACTTTGGGTTTGACCCATAACATGGGATCTGCTTCCCTTAACCGGAATGGAACGTACTATATTTTTGGGACTATAAAAAGGTCACAAGAGTCATACTAAAACATTTGATCTATTTTGTACCACATGAAATAGGTTCAAGGTTAGTTGGCACGACCAGGTTAAAACCATGATTTTAAGTGTGCCTTATAGTCTGAAAAATACGGTAATTGTTTACAAGTGAGTGGTCTGGAAAGCCCACCAATTTCGCTACATTACAACAAGAAAACCTGAGAGCCATGAACTGCATGCATAGCTGAAGCCGAAACAATAATCCGAGCCAACTAAAGGGAAAAAATCCTGAATATGGATAAGTTTCCCAGTATAATTACTGATTTATCTAAGCTGACAAGTCACATCTGCGGATAATACACTGGATGCTCATGTCCTAGTCACACTGAAACACACCGCAGAGCTCTCAAGCTCTCGGATTACTCTTCATACGTGCGTCGCACAAGTGTTTATTACCCACCGTTACCCTATTTCATGCATTCCTTCGATCTTTTTAATGAGCTATGGAACCTCAAACCATGGAGACCACCCTTGTGTAAAAGTCTTTATGAGACAATAGAAGTGCCTTGTAGGAGAAGAAGTGTGTTTGGCATCAAATTTTAGGCTTGATTTCAGCCTCAATAGAGAGACTTAACTAAAAGCCCCAGCAGGAGCCACCTGTAAACGGAGGGAGGTCTTTAGTTGGTGCCAGAGGGCTTTACCACTTCTCTTTTACAGACTAAACTCTTTCAAACTTTGTGAAATGTATGAAAACTGTTTATCTTCTTCATAGACTGCATTTAGGTTTTCTTAAACCAAGGTAACTTTACCTTAAGACTTTTCTTGAAGATGGTGGAATAAATCTTCCCATCAATTCACAATTCACAACAGAACCGAGGCTGTCCTCAAGAGACATACTCGGACCCCCAGTACCTACCCACCAATTGACAATTCTTTTTTTCTCACTCAATTTCACTTTTTGGAGCTAAATAATTTCAGAAATAATCAGAGAAAAATGTGCATGTTCTTCCTGTGCTTTCCGGGTTTACTCCAGGTACTCTGGTTTCCTCCCACAGATCAAAACCATGTACATTAAGTCGATTGGTGATTCCAAATTACCCATTTGAGGAAGTGTGAATGTGTGTGTGTGTGTGTGTGTGGTGATGGACTGGCTACCCGTCCAGAGTGTACCCTTCCTCCTTTTCACCCTATCAGAGAGCTGGAATAGATCCCTGTGACCTCAAATAATCACAGGGCCACACACATTCACACTCACTCCTATGGGCAATTTAGAATCTCTTATCAACCTAATGTAAAGGATTTTGGACTGTGAGAGGAAACCGGAGCACCCGGAGTAAACCTCCACAAGCGCAGGGAGAACATGCAAACTCAGCATAGAAAAGAATAAAGACCACTAAAGATCTCACTAAGGTCACTGAATTCTTTATAAAATTGACTACTACTAAATAATCAGGATTATTAGTCGGTTGCATAAAATGTTGCGACTTGTTGCAGGTGTCTGCGGACTTGCAGAATGAGGTGTTGATAAGCTTGCTGGAGACCGATTCTGACGTAGTGGACTACCTTCTCCGACGCAAGGCATCACAGTAAGTCCTTCTAAAATACAAACGTGCAAACAAATGCACGTCTGTTAAGGTTGATGGATAAGCCTGTTATGGGTGATGTTATTTTTACTGGAAGATCCTAGCAATGGTATCCATAGAGATTTATGGACATATATCGCCATCTGCTGGGTAAGAGGAAACATTGCAGCCATCATAATAGGAAAGTTGAACTGCTGCTACTGGGATTTACAGTAGATTTACAGTTTCGTTAGATTAGCCAACATTTGTATAAGAAAATGAAGACATTTTTAGTAAAGTGGTAGCTTAGTGGTTAAGACATTGGATTGCTAATTGGAAGCTCAAGAAGCACCACCAAGCTACTACTGCTTAACTCTCAACTGTTCAGAGGGATTAAAAAGGAGAAATAAATGTACGGATAAAGACTTCTATACTTTAGTATCTAAATTTCCCATAGGAGTGAGAGTGTGTGAGTGTGTGTGTGAGATTGTCCGTCTATGTCTGGCCCTGTGATGGACCAGCGACCAGTCCAGGGTGTACCCCTGCCTCTCGCCCTATGTGTGCTGGGATAGGCGCCAGCTGGCCCCCGCAACCCAGAATTAGGGAGTAAGCTTGTAAGAAGATGAATGAATGAAGATATTATTGAAAAATATATTTGAATACTTTCTTTTTTTGTTTGTTTTAATAGAATTTAACGCAGAATCCCTTTTACTTTGAACCACAGTCTATATAATTAGTGATTCTGAATTGCCCATAGGAGTTTGTGTGGTTGATCCTGTCTGTGTGGTCCTGTGATAGACTGGTGACCTGTCCATGGTGGACTCACTATGCACTGGGATAGGCTGTGTAATTTCCAGGGTGTAACCCTCCTGCCTTTGCTCCTTCAGATGGCTGGGATAGGCTTCTCAGATCCCTGTGACTCCAAATAAGGAAATAAGCGGGTTAGAAGATGAATGAATGAAAGTTCATATTCGATTTGCTATAAATTGTCTGATTTTGATAGTTTTATCACAGCTGAAATAACACAGTTTGGGCGTTATCTTCTGCTTCATTGTTTGTTGCTTCACCTTCAAACATCTCATTGTTCTTCTTCATGTTTTGACAACTCTGTATGAACTTTGTTGTACATTTGTCTCTGACAAAGTCCTTCTTATTTTTATAAGTAAAATTCACACTTTCGCAATGATGTATGTAGATGTTGCGTATATTTGTGAGAATCTCTTCATTCAGCTCCAACAGTATTAGTGAGATCAGACACTAATGTCAGGTAAGGAGATCTGGGGTGGGTCAGTCACTATTCCAGTTCATTCAATGGGTTCAGTGGTGGTAAGATCAGGACTCTGTGTGGAACACTGGTGTTTTTTCCACTCTAATAATAGGGGTTTTGTGCTCAGGGTCATTGTCATGCTGGAACAATGTTAGAGTCTCTTAGTTCCAGTGAAATAATCTAACACTACAACCTACAAAAACATTCTACAAAACCGTGGGCTACCATATTTTAGCAACAGTTTGAAGAGAAACCTCATATGGATCTGATGGTCATGTGCCCACAAACTTTTGGCAATATAGTGTATTGTACTTCATTTATGATGTACCTTCTACATTCCTGTGTCATCTGTACAACCTTTCTCTTCAGAAGTGCAGAGTTGTTAAATTCCGAAGCCTCCCTTTCTCTGAGTGAGTGTCGATCTTCCAGCGACTCCATCAAAGCATCCAGTGGTGAAGTCTCACCCTATGACAACAACTCACCAGTGCTGTCTGATAGGAGAGGAGGAGACCTGGTCAAAGAGGGTGACATCCATTCCGGAAGAGTTCTGAGCACCGAGCGGCTTTTCTGCGTCCCGGAACAGTACAGCCTGGTGGGACAAGTGACAGGACGCAGTAGGGACAATGGGTCAAATATCTGGTCTCCCACAAAAGGTAAGTTAAAAGGTTCAGTAAAAATGTCTGATATGTCTTATATGAAAATCTTTTTTTTTTTAACAAAATAGCACAACTTAAATATTAAATTTTTTATTTCAGAGGACCATGCTAACCTCTGGGGTGCATGGCACACAACTCTAAAGCCGGAATTACAAGAACAAATCTATACAGGTACTTCATGTGAGAACATACACACACACACAGGTTCACAAACAGTGTTTGTAGAACAGTGAAGAAATGAAAACCCCTAAACAGACACACACATACAGTTCCAGTTTGGCATTTGGCGGACGCTCTTATCCAGAGCGACTTACATTTGGTCTCTTTTTTACAACTGAGAAATTGTGGGTTAAGGGCCTTGCTCAAGGGCCCACAGTGGTTGCTTGTTGGAGGTGGGATTCGAATCCCTATCTTTCTGGTATGAGTGCAACACCGTAACCACTAGGTTACCACTTCCCACATAGAAAGTTGGGGCCCATAGCACAGGGTCAGCTATGATACAGGAGTCCGGGAGCGGGAAGGGTTAAGGGTCTCGCTCATAGAACCAACAGTAGCAGACAGGCAGCCATCATTTCTTTTTGATCAAATAATTTAGTGCCTTAACCATTTGAGCCACCACAACGGTACAACAAAACATATGTTCAATAAAACAGATGTATCTAACTATCATTAGATGGTTTATAAGCAGAATTATTATAATCTAAACAGCCATATGTCTTTACTAACATTTATCCGCAGTAGATTTATTCATCTTTCATTCCCTCTTTTTTTTACACTGGATGAATACAGGTTTTGGGCACCTTACCAGCGTACCCACGTAGGTGTGTCCTTCCCCAAACAGCTGTTTCAGCATAACATCACACCTGTACACAAAACCCCCTGATCTCCATGAATACACGCTGTCCCCCACTGAACACATTTGAGATGAACTAGAACACCAATTTCACCCCAGAGCTTCTCACTTCAACATTAGTGTCTTATCTTACTAATACTGATGTGGCCGAAAAATCGACACACTCACATGACAAACTAAATGAAACTGGTGCAAGTGGAGTAAATCTGGAATAGAATCTCGTTCATGTCTATCTGGTGGCTAGGCCAGTAGAATCACTCGAAAAGCCATTCGAAAAGTTGGCTGCTCAATTGTTTCTTGTGAATGTGAAAGCCAATCCATAATTATTTAATGCTCAGGACTAAAAAGGAATCATTTCCACATGTGGAGTCTGCTGCATCTCAAATCGAGGACCGAAGAATTGTCAACACCAGTAAAAAAAAAGAGACCCGGAGGAAACCGAAAAAGCTAAATATTTCAAGATGAAACATAGTTGAAGTATTGGAGGCTTTTGAAAGGATTGATAAACTACAAGAAATCCAATCCAATCCAAAATGTAGACTTGGCAAGAGTAAAGGTAGATGATGGAAAAGAAATGGAAAGAATTATTGTAAAGATGAATAGAAACTGGGGAAAAGATTAAGAACCGAACCGAGACAGCCACTTTTTGAGATACATGGGGGTTGTTTTTTTTCTAGAAGATGAAATCCAGTTTTTGATGATTTAGTTTTATGGACAGCTGAAATAAATATTAACTCCATAAACTCTTTAGGACATTTCCCAGTCCTGTATCACAAAGTTTGACGTTTACCTTCACTGTGGCTACTGAGAAATTTGGGGTTGTGAAATAAAATGTGATTTGGAACAACTGAAATTGCTATAAAATAAAGTCATTTCATCCAAAGTGTTTTTTTTTTTAATAGTATTTCAGGAATAGACTTTGAATTCTTTACAAAAGACACTGGGCATAGTAAAGATGAACAAAAGCTAGGGGTGGAGGGTGCATTTGTATATAGCTTAATACCCCACCTATCACATCCCAATTATAAAAACCACCAATACAATATTCAATCTGGAATAATAGAACAGAAACATTAGTGTATAATATGAAAAATACATTTGTAAGTCAGTTTCTGTTCCGTTACTGTTCGGAATGTGGTGAATAAATTCTTTCCTGGCCTGATAGCTAGATATCTTCAGAGCTAGCCGTACTCTTCTCATGATTTCTTTTCCTTTAAAAGGCCTAAGATCAAGTACATTTTTCCTCCTCCAAACCAAACTAGGCTGAAACTCTAGGCTGAACCACCAATCAGAAAAGTGCAGACATTATTGGGCACCAGCAAGCAGGGCACGGACGGCAGGTTTGAAAATCGGATTGATTAAATAAACAGTCTTTAATAATAGCCATAGCTTATATGATTATGTATGTTACATGAGCAGCACTGCTGATTCTGATGGCTCTGGGCAGATTCCAAAAATTTTAGATGTACTGTACATGCACTGATTCAATAATACGACCATTGATTTGTCATTCCAGTTTCTTGTGGCAACATATCCGAGAGAAGCTCCCGCAGCTCCAGGGATGGAGCAAATGATCAGACTCCGCCCACTGCGAGCAGAACGGATTATAAACAAGGTTTTGCAGGGACCCGTGCATGTCTTAACCTGAACCTCAAACCCAACGGAGAATTGGAATCCAGCAGCTTGGAGGAACTTCCTGTCAGCAGCATCCACAGCACTCCAAGTCCTACACTTTACCCAAACACCACCAACAGGAATGAAGCACGTCCTTCTCCACCCCCTTACAGACACTCCAGATTGACTCAGTCAGTAGTCACGTCGCAGTCTCAGCACCACCAGATCTCATCTTTACCAACGAGTACACTCATGCCCACCAGCTCAGAATGGCAAGACTGGCAGAGAGACAGGTGGCATATTTGGCAGCTGCTGTCTTCAGACAATGCAGACACTCTACCTGAGACACTGGTGTGATTTCAGCATGTATCCATACACAATCCACTCTTACGTGTTCTGTACAGACTGGTTTTTTGGGTTGCTTTTTCTCTGTCAGCTGTTGTGGCTTTGAGCTGAGATCCATTGCAAAAATCGAAATGGGTCTAAAGAAGATTCCAGGGCAGCAAATTACAGCGTATTAGCTGACAGTGCAACTGGTGGTGTAGTGGTTAGCACGCTCGCCTCACAACAAGAAGGTCCCGGGTTCGATTCCCGGGTCTGGGGTCTTTCTG
>JAOTRA010000020.1:1443927-1456230 GCA_026260255.1 Pseudolaguvia tuberculata
GTGTGTGTGTGTGTGTGTGTGTGTGTGTGTGTGTGTGTGTGTGTGTGTGTGTGTGTGTGCGTGTGTGTGTGTGTGCGCGCGCATCTGTGGGCTGTGGAAACATTTGCATGTGTTTGCATTTCTTTAGTTCATCAGCATGAATTTCTTTAGCAAAAATGCTGCACATGCGTCTTTGGCATACTAAGAAAAGAAGAAAAGACCAGGTACATACAAGTCTTTACTGGTTAATGTTTTTACTGCTTAGACGATCAGTATTAGTTTTGAATCGAGCTCATTGCTGCGTCAGCTTACATTCTGCAGGTGATTGCCTCTCTAACTTCCTCTATTCTAGCATTTGGGAGTTCCACTCAAACCGTGTTGCTTAGCAACAGGTCTAGTGCGGGTGTGGTTGGGGGTTGGGGGGGATTTACCACTGCAGAGGGACTCTCCTTTCACTCCATCAATTACGCCATAGAAAGGAGGGCCTTGGTGAAACTCTGCAAATCAGCAAGCGTATGCATGAGCATCATTCCTGTCACCTGAATGTGAGCAGAATATTCCAAAGCTGGTAAAACGTATGCAGAGAACCCAAGACTGGAAATCAGCTCGGATTTATGCTTCCATATTTGCTATTTAACATTAATCCAGAAATTCATGCAGTATCTAAGCAATAGTATATCCAATATATTACATACACACATTCACTCCTATGGGCAATTTTGACTCGCCAATCAACCCTCCTCTTGCCCTATGTGCTCTTATGTATTCTCAAATATTAGCAAGATAAAACTATATATGTACAAAGGAAAATAATATTTAGCATGATTGGCATTTTGTTATTTATTGTATTTTAATGATAATAATGAAATATCTCAAAAAATATTTCATTGTTTATTGTTTCCCACCAGTAGATCTTATTAAACTGCTATTTCATTTATGACCTATGGATGGCTCTTCTTTCTCTCTGCAGTAACACAGAACCATAATATCTATTATTTCTTGCATTATTCTTTCCCCTCCTTTACAGTACCTCAGTCTTCCTCCTTTTAAATCACCAGTCTGTTAGTTAAATCACTTATTTCTTGTATTCTCAGTGTGACTTCATTAATAGGTCCCCTGTTAAAGCTAATACAGAAAAGTAAATATTTCCAGGTGTGCATGTGTGTGATATGACAACATATGTATAATTAAACATAAGTGTCTTTAAAGCTTTCTCAGTTTTAAGAGAGGAAAATTGTTGGGGGGTTTGCGTGTTTTCATGTTTGTCTTATTAGGTTCATTTTCATCATCCTGAACCACAGCGCCACACTGTGGACAATATACCATAATGCTTCTGAAAATACAGCCAGGCTTTTGCATTTTGTGGACTCCAATTTGTTAAACACTGAGTTAAATTACATACATCATCCTGAACCACAGCGCCATATTGTGGACAACATGCCATAATGCTCCTGAAAATACAGCCAGGCATTTTGTGGGCTCCAGTTTGTTAAACACTGAGTTTGTACATACATACATACATACATACATACATACATACATACATACATACATACATACATACATACATACATACATCAGGCAATAGGTGGGTTAGAATGAATGAATGAATGAAGTTAAATGTGTACCACTGTACTGACAGTAAACTATAAATATCACTCAGTGCATCAAGTGAACCATGTTTAGGCTTAAAACTTAAAAAAGCAGATTCATTCACAAATGTAACATCCTATCTTACATTAAACATTTTATTTTTCTCATTTAATGTTCTCTCTGTTTTGCTACATAAACAATGTAGTTTATTATTAAATCCCGTTTATTATGTTTAGCATGTCAAGCGCTTTTACTAAAAGATGGGATAGGCTCCAGTAGGCCCCTGTGACCCAGAAAAAGATTAAAAGAAAGAAAGAAAGAAAGAAAGAAAGAAAGAAAGAAAGAAAGAAAGAAAGAAAGAAAAAGATTTAATACAAGGGTAGTTGCTTATGTTTACTAAAATGTATTTACATATTTGTTCAAAATGTTGCATAATTTTAGACGATGTAACAGAAATATGATTTTACAGCTTATAAGTAGAAAGTAACTATTCCTTTTGTTAAATGAACAATTTCAAAGATTTAAAGTGTCAACTTACCTTAACGTTAACTTATCTTTCAACACTTAAAATAAAAGAGATAAAAGCGATCTAAAAAAAATTGTTCAATGGATACCTGATTATCAAGAGAACTTTAATTTCTACCAAATCCACTAGAGGGCAACCCTAAATTTAAAATAACCCTTAATTTTCTGTGTCCCTGTGTTATTTGTTGGCTTGTAACAGTTTACACTTCCATAGCTGTGTTGTCTAACTCATTGTAACTAGTCAGAGGATTTCACTTCACTTCCTTGCTTGTCTGAAAACGGTGTTCTGCCTTCTTTCTTCTCTGAGGTCATTGCTCTGCCTTATTGCTTGTTTAATGACATTACTTTGCTACCTTGCTTGTCTAAGGATATCAGCCTTGCTTAGCCAACGGCAGCATTCTGTAGAAGATCCGTTTAGTTCTGTATGTTGCGAGCAGGTTTCTTTCCATGGATTGTCTCGTTTGGTCAGCGCCTCCCACAGTTTCTTGATCAGATCTGGGGAATCTAGTCAACACCATGATTTATTTTATATATTTCCCAAACTCTTTTTTTCTTAAAGTGAGGCAGAATTCTTTCATTTGGACTGGGTGTCATGGTAACCCAAGGCACTGCAATCAATCCTTCCAGCACTCAACTCACCCAATCACTTGAATTGAAGTGATTTCCATCCTGATCCACACCTGGTTATAGACCACAATATTTCATTAGTATGGTGTAAGGCCTCCTTTTGTGGCCAATTCTTCTTGCAAAATAGTGGCCAGGACACTATGTAATGCTAGTGGAGGAAAACCTTTTCTATGTCGGTCCTCCCAAACACCCCAAAGCGGATGAATAATATTTAGATCTGGTGACTGTGCAGGTCACAGGAGAAGTTCAACTTCTTGTTCATGTTCGTCAAAGCAACCACGTTTTGCTTTGTATTATCATGCTGATACACAGCACCTCCTTCAGGATACAAGGTTGAACCATTGAATGCACCTAGTCCGCCAGAATGGTTTGATATTTCTTGGCAGTGACACCACTTCTAACACAAGTATTAGGCCTAGAGAATAACGTAATATTGCAACCAAAACCATCACTGATCCAGCCCATGCTTGACAGGGCGTGAGTAATACGTGTCTTTGGGCCTTTGCCCATTTACATAGGCTAAGATCACGTTTTGTTCTCTTGCTTTAATCCTGGTTAAACTACTTATTGAACCTGTTCCCTAACAGACTGTGGGAAGAAGCCAGAGTACCCAGAGAAAACCCACGCATGCAAACTCTACACAGAAAGCTACTACTGCCCCTGTAAAATTTCTTTTGGCCACCAGGGGTTGTGATTATTAACAGGTTCCGTTGGGATCTGCCAATTTTTATTAACTATTGACGTATAAATAGATGAAATAGGCTTTAGCTATACAAGCAAAGGGTTTAAAGGGTTCACTAAATGTAATATGTGGTGCACTTAACAGCCTGCTTTTCAACACTCATGTGATGATACTGGTCCAATCAGAGCTGTGATTACAATCATTCAGCTGGTTAACTAATCCAGATCAATAAAGATTCTTTTAGTCATTGGATCTAGCTGGATTGCATCAGGATTTTTTCCCAGGCTGCACTATTGAATGTATAAAAAAAAAATCTTTTTCATGCATAATTTTGCAGTAGTGATTATTTTGCCTTTCCATAGGTGTAATGATTTAAATACTGTACAAACTCCTTTCCTTATTTTTAACCCCATCCCCTAATCCCTATCCTTAACCCCATCCACTAACCCCATCCCTAAATCTGTCCTCAACCACTAACCCTAACTCTTACCCTTAACACTATCTCTAACTACATCACCTAACCCCATCACCTAACCTCCAACCCTATCCCTAAACCCATCCCTATCCTTAACCCTAACACTAACATTAACCACAATTCATTGATTTCATTGTGGACCGATGGGGACCTCAATTTTGGTCTCCACCGTGACATGATGTGTTTGTGTGTGTTCAGGTTTAGGTGCTCTCTAGGCTGGATAAACAAACACACACACACACACACACACACACACACACACACACACACACACACACACACACATGCTTGTATTTATAAATTCACTAGTATCTCACCGATGCACAATTCCGCCCTGGTGACATTTTTCAACCTGCACCATTTCCACAGTTTCAACAGTAGGTGGCTCTCTTGAGTTTCATCTTTTTTTGTATCTCGCAAATAAAATGTTTGGTCAGTTTTATGCAAGAAACAGGACAGAATTGTACTGCAGACAAATTATACAGTAGAAAATCTAAATCTTTTTACGGATAAAAAAAATCATTGTCATAAAATGTTAATCAAAACACCTATATATATATATATATATACTGTTGCTAAAGTTTGTATCTTCTGGAGTGTGCGTTTGGTGCAGTAACCAGTAACAGTTTTCACGCTTTTTCACTGATATTTGAATCAATGGTTTAACTTAATATACGGGACAATTGCAATTCATTAAATGTACAATAAATATAATATAATATAATAATGCAGAATATAATCGATTTTTTTTTGCACAATACACCGAATTCGCAATAACCGAATAAGAAACAATAAGAAACATGCATTTATTTATCCACGGGTACCGCCGTGCAATCGGTCCAGTTCTTCAACTGCCATTTTTGAGTAAGTGCGTCCACCCCGGAAAAGTTGGTAGAAACCCCCCCTCCTCCTCCTCCTCCTCCTCTATAAAGGCTTCCACACACCCCTTTGCACATTGTGCACGATTCCTTTCGTCTCCCTCACTTTTTGCATAGTCATTTTCGTGGTGAACTTGGTGCGCGTGTGACTGAAGCGACCATACTGCCACACCCGGCAAGACACACACACACACACACACACACACACGAGAAACACGCGGTCATTAAACTCCCCACATTGAGATCTTCACTTCTGCTATTTCACCGTGTGGATGAGAACGCGGATCAGGAGAACAGTGTTGGAGGCATTTTTTGGAAGAATGTTGTTTTACTGATGATATCAGGTCTGGATGGATGTTTAGTGTTTCGATTGCATTCTTTTCGAACTAAAAAAAAAAAGAAAGAAAGAATGTCCTGGCGCGAAGCTTCATTCATGAAGTCGGACCGAGTCATGTTTGGAGACGAGCTGGTCTCCAAGTGTGTATGACGGCGCACGCAGATTATGTGGACACGCGGAGGAAATAAACACGTCGACGTGCGTCGCCTGGACTTTTTCTATCCATCATTCCTACTCTGACCCGTAAAAAGTCGCAGGTTTTTTCCTTCACACTAGCTTCGGTAATGAACCGGGATAAAAACGGGGCGCAGAAGGACAGAAAGCCAACACAAGAAACAAATCCATCGGTGTCGTTTTGCTTTGCGCGTTCGAAGGCGAGCCCGTACAGGGTTTTGCCGTCTGGTGGTGGTGGTGGTGGTGGTGGTGTTGGTGGTGGTGGAGTGTGTGTGTTTGTATTATTTGTTGTTTGAGACATGGCAGCGGCAATCGCCAGCGGGCTGATCCGCCAAAAGCGACAAGCGCGCGAACAGCACCTGCACCGACCGGCGACTCACCGACGCAGGAAAAGCCCGAATAAAAGCAAAGGGCTGTGTAACAGCAACCTAGTCGACATCTTCTCTAAAGTGCGAATCTTTGGCCTCAAGAAGAGGAGACTACGGAGACAAGGTGCGAGAAAAATCAATTAAGGGCGCCTTTTTTTTCTTTCTTTTTTTTTTTTTAACATTTGAAGCTGTTGCGTCTCGGGCGCAACGCCACTTGTGTTTAATTAGACCTGAGAGCATCCTGTTCATGTGACACTGAAAGATCTGCTTCATCATCTTTCAGATTAGTGCAGATAATTAGGTTTTATGCGATCAGGGAATATATTGTTTCATTTTAATTACATCTTGGTTGGAATTCGAATAGATCCTTTCAGATTTTATCGGACACTTTTTAGTTAAATATATGGCTTATGTTTTATGGGTTACACTTTTTTTTTAATCCTACACATGGTGTGTCTGCAAAGACATTTTTTGGAAGTAACTGGATTATCTGCTTTTCTGAATCCTTCATGTATTCATAGGTCAGAGATTTTAATGTGGATGTTGATGTTGTCCAGTTCGAATAGACATCTTTAAATGTGAAAGCTCTTTAAATGATCTGAATTGGCTCTGAATTTAGACTTCTTCTAGATTTTGCTGCTTTTTGCTTTTGCACTCATGAAAATGTTCCATTGTGTATCGTTCGAAAAATCCAAATCAGTTGCTTGGTGGTTTTGAACCAAATTGGAGGGTGTGGTTATGAAACACATTTACAGGTGACATTCCCGTTTCCAGTAGACTGGAATTAATTAAATAAAAGCTTTTTGTCCAAAGAGCTTTCACCTTCTGTTATATCCCATACGTCTCAAATGTATAGCTTCCTATTCGTATTCTCAAGATGTATTGTATGGAAAAGTAACGATTTATCAGCATCAGATCATGATTTATCTTCAAACTTCACATTTCCAGTTTGATCACCTTTAGGTAGATTGGTGGCCTGAATGTGAATGTTTGTCGATCAAAAGAAGATCTTAGAAAGCCACAGCAGATGGAAGCTTCGGCAATGAGTGGGTGGTTTGGGTTTTTCTCTCTATATCAAAAGGTGTGTTTGTCAGAGTGGAATATTATACCGTGAATAACAGAACTGATTAATGTGTGTGTGTGTGTGTGTGTGTCCGTTAATGAAGGCTGAAGGGAAAAGTTATGACAGAGACAAGAAGTCAGAACAGGTGACAGCCATTTTGTTCAACTATGACCATTTAGAACTATGGTTATGATGCTTTACTGGCTGGGAGTGTAGAATTATTCAACATAGATCATGTATATATATATATTTATTTTTTTTAAATGCAGACATTTTGAGTGAGTGTTTCTTTATTTTTCTGCAATTTAAAATGCTCAATTGGGTTTACATACATTTGCACCGTTGTGTATGTGTCGTGTAGGCTTTGATGAATGCCATTAATTTTCTACCCACTTGATATTTATCAAGTCAATTTAACTGCAGCTATGACAACCTGTCGACAGTAAGGCAGGCCATTGACACATCCCACCATTGCACTCACTTTCTTTTTCTCTCTCTCTTTTATTTTACAAACATTTTCTCAAATTCATAAACAACCTCTGTCCTCTTTCTCCATATTATCTTATTGAAAATAACCCACAGTTTTCAGTGCCAATCGAGATATAATCCTTTTACATGCACATTAACTTTACCTACTGGTTTGCTTATTATTTTAATAAAATATATCATTTTTGGGGCGGTGCGGTGTCGTACTGGATAGCCACAGTCGCCTCACAACAAGAAGGTCCCGGGTTCGAATCTCAGGCCAGGATCTTTCTGTGCGGAGTTTGCATGTTCTCCCAGCGCTTGCGTGGGTTTCCTCCAGGCACTTCGGTTTCCTCCCACAGTCTAAAAACATGCAGATTAGGTGGATTGGTGATTGAAAATTGTCCATAGGAGTGAATGTGAATAATTGTTTGTCTATGTGTTACACTGAGATGGACTGGTGTCCCGTCCAGGGTGTACCCCCGCCTCGCGCCCTATGTGTGCTGGGATAGGCGCAGCAGAAAACATGGTACTTTGTTCAAAAATTGGGTGGTCAGAATTATAATAATTTATTGGCCCCCTCAGAAAAAGTATAATCAGAACAACTAATTCACATTTAACACTGTGCTGGACTGGCAACCTGCACAGGGTGTCGTTTCCCCCCCCCTTCCTTTTGCGCTTCAGAGAGCTGGGATAGGCTCCAGCAGACCCCTCTCACCCCAGATTAGGGAATAAGCAGGTATAAAAGATGAGTGATTGACTGACTAACTGAGTGAATGAATGATGGAATGAAGGAATGAATGAGTTTGATATATCCAGCAGCAGTGAAACAGGGTTATAATTTTTGCTCTACAATTGCTAACGTTATATAAAGGGGCATGCAATTCTTTAGAGTGTATCTATTATATAAAGTGGCATAAAAATCTATATCTATACTATATTGTGTATTAAGTAAGTACAATTAGAGATCTGGTACAGAATGAGAACGCAATTTACAATAATAATTTAACTTCAATTAATAATCAAATTAAAATGACCAACCTTAACGATCCATGATTACTTCATGACAACCTGTTGCTTTATGCTTGGGCAACAGATTAGATTCCTTTTTTTATTAGCTTTTATAAAGGATGATAAAAGATGGTTTGAAGAACAGATAATCAGGGCTGTACGATATATCGAAATAATCAAAAATACAATATGCATATTAAAATATTTGCAAAAAACTTCAAATAATAACATATGGTCATATGGATAGTAAAATGTCTGACAAGCAGATGGTGTTTAGGATGTCCGAACGTGTGCTTTGATGTAAGATCATCAACAAGCCGTGAAGCTTTCATAGCGTGAAATGTTAATAAAATAAGCCAGCCCGAGGCACCCGCAGCTGCTGCAGACGATTTAGTGTCAGAACAAAGAAACGCCTGAAAAGTATGGCAGTATTTGGGTTTTAAATGCAATGACAGCATGCAAAGCTTTACAGTCACATCAAAATCAAAGTGTTTCGAAGAATCGTATGTAGCGTATATTATTTCTACAAATATCGTTTTGAGTATTTCAGTATTGAACATGCTGTTGCATATCACAATTTTTTTTCTTCACTATGGCACAGCCCAAGAGAAAATAGATATTTTTTCATTCTTTAAAATTAGTAAAACTATTAACCATCACATCTAAATGTGACTCCCCCCCTGCAATGACCTCTAAACTTTCCAGAATAACATGGTAGATAATTGTTTATTATGGGTCAGTAGATCAGGGGTTAAATTGCTGGGGCCACCAATGCTGCCACCGCTGCGTCCTTTAGCAAGGCTTGTAACCCTCATCTGCTCAGTAGGATTGAAAAAAGGAGATAAATGTAAAGCGCTCTGGATGAGGGCGTCTGCCAAAGTCAACTTCCTGCTGCACACACACATACCTGATATATAGTCATATAGTCATATTGGAAATGGCTCTACTACTTAAATCAGCTAGATAAAGATTATTTGATGAAATAAATGATTATTAAGTATTATGTGTTTACTTTGGGATTCGTTCTTTATTTGTATTAGAGCTGTGTATAAATATTGGTACGACCAACTATCACAATAATTGTTTTTTCCGATTCACATTTACATAATATTTAATTAAAACCCACAGCATGTGTAAAACTACTTCCTCCTCCACTATAGTTGTCTTTGACGTATACGACTGTTGCCTAGAAACAAGCATGGCAGAAAAATATTTGTATTTGTCATATTTTTAGTTAATTGTTTTAAGATGAAATAGGCAGGAGGAAATGGTAGCTAAGTGGTTAAGATCATTCTTACCCGCTTATTCCGTGATTCGGGGTCATGGGGGTCTTCTGGCGCCTATCCCAGCGCACATAGGATCAGAAACGGGAGTACACCCTGGACCGGTTGCCAGTCCATCTCAGGGCCACACATACATAACCAACCACTCACACACAGGAATCGAACCTACTTGCTGTGAGACAACCATGACGATTGTAATATTTTGTGATTTATTGTATTGTATCGTAAAGCCTTTGCCAATAAACATCCCTAGTTTATATTTCTTTATATCACTATTTGATCATTTTAAGGATAACAGCATGATAACAACTCTTAACAGCTGCAGTAATGTTCAACTGATGGGTCAAAAAAATTAAGTAGTAGGCAAGGCACTTCTTTTCTATACAAAATCTATTACTGTATTTAGTGGATATTTTTGAGGAAGTGGGTTTTTTTTTTAAACTCGTCCAACACAAATTCTCACTTTATCCTACGATATAACAATCAGTGCTTGATTGCATTTCCAACCCCACATGAACAATGTTTTAAATGTCATCAGTGACATATTGTCAGTCGGAGTTGATGTGGAGGCGTGATTTCCTAGATCAGAAAAGGAAAGGTGGCAATAATGTGTGAATGTCTCATTTGTGAGAGCAGTGGGTTTCTGTTCGAGAACCACAGCAACTCCCTGATTGCTTGTGGCACCTCGGCCCCGAGCTCGTCTTTTACTATATGCGTCACTTTGATACCAAACTTCTCATTTCAACCCTTTTTTTGAAAAAAAAAGAGGCTGATTTAAAATGGTTTCTGATTACTGACACCAATCAATTATTTTATAATCGAATGTAAGCGTTCTTTTCTGTCAGTCATTTTGTTTAAGATTGATTTTTGAATAAAAAAATTCTATATTCAGTGTGCCAGATATTAAAATTCTTTAACTTATTTACACATCTGTTTAGAAAAGTTACAAAACCAAGACTATGTAAATGTCTGTGAGAAAAAAGGCTTTGTAACATATAATTATATAAAAATATAAAAAGTATATTTATTTTACTAAGATATGATATTTAGGAGAAAGCTGTAACCAGTCCGTTAGTGAGATTGACGTCTATAGACATATCGTCTCTTTTCAACTGTGAGAAATGTTATCTGGATTCATATCAGCGCAAGATCTGTTCTGAAACCAGACACACACAAAAACACACACTTGGAATTGTTTTTAAAATGTAGCCGTCGGACGTGTGACACCGCACGTCTCTGAAATCTTGCCTTTTTCTCTGCCATCCCCTGAAGGTCGTCTGAAGGACGTCTGAATCAGAAGGCTCCTGTTTGTTCATTCGTTCTTTTACGCTGCTTGAACCAAGCAAACGATTGATAGGGAATTAAAGCTAAATGTATGTTTGTGATTCTGGGTCAGAACACAGCCTGTATCTGATGGGAAAAAAACATTTAAATAACTTTATTGTTTGATTTTTTTTTTTACAAAAAATAAATAAGAATTTATATAAAACATATTAGGTCACAATATGAGAATTTCTTTTAATTCTTCTAATTTATTAAAATCTAAGCAGCTTCTCAAAACAAAAAAAGGCTACACACCCTTCTTGATTCTTCTTAATTTGTATTGTTATAATTTTATAAATGTAACGTTATATAAATAAATACATATATAAATAATACTATATAATAAAAATAATAGTAGTCTTTTCCTTTAAATAGTATTTATTCCATGTGAATACTGACCATCATCTTCGGATTCGGATGTGCAGTGTAGTGTCTTGACAAGATATTTCACGTCTAAAAAAAAGATTAAGACGAAAGAATTAAAGGATCATCTTTTTTCCTGCACGTCGGATCGTTGAACAACAAACAAATCCGAGCCGGTATCTGTTCACGTTACACGATCAGCCATGACATGATAGCAGACAGCACTCTCAAGCCAATTGCTTTTTTTTTCTCCTAAAAGGAACAGATGCAGTCACACACACCTAGACATGTCGGTAGATGGAGGAGAACACTAGAGATGGAGGAAAAAAATCTAGGATAACTAAAACATATTGGTGTATTAAAAAAAAAAGACACACGACAAGTAGTTGTCTGTTATAGAAGACAGGAAATGGGAATCCCTGATACGGTCTCCCTGGCAACAGTCCGGATGAGGGAAATCCTAGACAGGGAGAATGTCTCCATAGTAACAGACTGCGAGTAAGGGAGGGGCTGTGCAGGGAAACTCTCCATGGCAACAGATTCAGAGCATGACCCTGGAATGAGTTGAGATTCCTAAGGATTTTAGTGCAAATAATGGGGGTTTTTTTTAAAGCTGTAGCATCTACAATATACCCCAAATGTGGATTTCAATATGGCACACTGGGATCAGGTGTCATTTCTGTTTAGTGTTTGTGTTAGTAAATTCTTTTTTTTTTACATCAAACCAGGAAGAAGGTATACTTTTCTTTATAAGCTCCGAATATTGTACACACAAGGTGGGGTCTGAAAGTAAGTCCCGTAGCGTAATGAGACATTTGCTAACCTGCTATTAAATACTGAAGGGTTGATTACAGCATAGGGCACTAAAGGCAACCTGCCAAGTGGAGGGAAAGAGAGGAAGAAGTCGCTCTCTAATTTATGTGCAGAATGTTCCTGTATGTCTGAAAGTGGGTCACTGCCATCTGGATTGTGTAATAGCATGGGTGTGTACAGTAAGTGTATGGGTTATACCAAAGAAAATGTTTATTTTTTCAAGTGGGATTCCCTAACCTACATACATAAACCTGTAGAGAAAATCAAGAATTGGAGACATTTTACATAGCATTAAACAAACAGTTTGCCTTCTATGCTCTCTCTCTCTCTCTCTCTCTCTCTCT
>JAOTRA010000020.1:1458691-1468869 GCA_026260255.1 Pseudolaguvia tuberculata
TTGGCAGACGCCCTTATCCAGAGTGACTTACAACTGAGCAATTGGGGGTTAGGGGTCTTACTCAGGGGCCCACAGTGTTGGCTTGGTGGTGTTGGGAATCAAACTCTGGTGTTTCTAGTATTAGTCCAACACCTTAACCACTAAACCATTATTTCACTTTAATCTATTACTCCTGTGAGGATCTATCAATGACCATCGAACCTGTTAATAAATCTGTCTTTATTTTTGTCATATAGCCATTTCTGCACAGTGAATTTCTTTTCTTTTCATATGCCGTGTGCATGTTCAGTCATGATGTGCCTCTGAAGTGTGACAGTGCCACTGAAGTAAAAAAAGGATGTTAGGGCTTTGCTTAAAGACCCAACAGTGTATTATGCAAACCAGTGAAAGGAAAAACACCTTTTTACTGAAGTTACTAAGTGTTACTAAAACAACCGTTGTCTTTGTAGTGTGTCTTTGTTGGTTATAAATAAATTCACAAGTTGTCAGTGCAGAAATTAATAATGGTTTAAAAATCCATTCCGGGACAAAACATGGCTTGTGTCAGTGCTGGTGTTTATTTCGGAGCAGTGCTTGTGGAATGATTGATGGCATCATGAATTTTTTAGTCTGAAACCTTTTTGCCCTTGCCAAGGTGTTTGAACATTGAACACACAGCCAAATTTCAGAATAATACCAGCGTCTGGATTGAAATCCTGTTGATCATCTAAATATCATTTTAAAATGAATTGATTAGCTTTTACATGTGCTTTCGGTTCAGATTTATGATAGATGCAAATCATTTGGGAGTTACAGGGAAAATGTGGAGTTATGGTGGTCCCATATGGTTAGGCCCAGCCACTGAGGGGTTAACTATCCATGCCAGATGAAATTCCAAGCCTAGATGAAATGGTTGGTTTGCAGAAGGTCATCCTGTGTAAAATCTGTTATACAAAATCAAATATGAGAATAATTTGATCTGTGTCGTAGACCCCAGACAGGAATCAGCAGATGGAATCATTTCTACTGCACAACACAACACTGTCATTGTGTGTGTCAAACTGTCATCAATAGGACACACTGTATTGATGCACTGTATTTATTTCTACCATTACGGGTTGTACCTTTCACTCTTACAAGGGCGTAACTTATGGCTAAATGCTATGCTTCCCGTTTATAAATCACCATTTAGAGAAACAGACAATAAATAATGGAATCGATGGATGGATTAAGACAGCTTGTCGAATGAAATACTCACCAGAGGTTTGAAGGGAAACATGATACTAAATCTTTGGTATAACATGATATTTATTATGAAATACTCACAGGAGATCTATCCTGCAACCTGACTTTAACTCTTCTGATATTTGACACTGTGTGGTGTGATATTTATCTTGTTTCGTTTACTTTCTCTTCTCTCAGATCCCCAGCTCAAGGGCATTGTGACCAGGTTATACTGCAGGCAAGGTTACTACTTGCAGATGAGCCCAGATGGAAGTTTGGATGGGACCAAAGATGACAGCTCTAACTCCTGTGAGTAAATATTCTCCAATTTGCTCTAGGCATAATGCTGTGATGGAAACGGTAGAATAAACCTTCCTATGGATCTACTAACAATTCAGTCACTAGTTCATTGACTGAATAATCGCTGATGTTGACTGAGGAGGTCTGGCTTGTGCAGCTGGTGTTCAACTTCATGCCAATGGTGTTAAGGACATTCCAATGGTGCAGGACATTTATCCACTCCAACCAGAATACATGTCTTCATGAATGATGTAATTGTGTGGTAGTTCTGAAGTTAAAAAAAAGTATTTCCATCATTTTGGCCATGTACTAAAGAATAAAGCTTACATGATCTCCTTGCTCTTGAGTGGTTTGTCTCTGGGTAATCCGCTTTCCTCATACCCCTGTCATATAACATATATTTGCCAGTTGAAGCAACAGTCTGGAACATTGGTTCCCACCGGGTGGGGGTTGGCCGTGGGGTCCTGACCCACAAGCAGACCCAAGAGAGATTTGTGTGGGGCATATCATACTATAAAAATTGGTAAGCAGTGAGCATTAAAGATACCAATCTTATTGCATCAGCTTATTTTACTTATTAAAAGACTCAGAGTCTCACTGATTTGCCCTTTCAGATGATAGTAATAGCCCAGGAAAACTGTAGCCAGGTGAGGAAGCTCCCACCAATTTAGATTGAAGTATTAACAATATTGAAAACACGAATACTAAGAGCGATAATATCATTAAATTCGAAAGAGAGACCCCAAAACGTTTTCTTGGCCAGAAAGGAAAATACCACTGAACTAGAAGACTAGAAATTAAACTCTGGATAGAGACGCCTGCCAAATGCTGTAATTGTGGCTGTTAAGTATAATTTCTGTAATAAACAAAAACAAAAATAAAAAATGCATATTTCTGCACTAATACAAGGGGTTTATCAAACGCCTTGTACTGCCATCTGTTGGAGTGTCTTGAAACTTTCTGATAATCCCTTGAAAGAAAGACTTGTTAAATACTTTTATTTAATTTCATTCCAATACCTGCTATCTTGTTATTGGTATAAATCTTTTTTTATTTACACTTTAACATGATATTGCATTTGATCTCAAAGTTTTAGAACAATGGTACAAGATTCTACCACTTACTAATTAGTATTTATTCAAATAACCATAGATTTTGATGTGACTTGACCTGCATTTAAGTCTTAATCAATTATTTTGGATAACTTTTCTTCTTTTTTTTAAACAAGTTTATTTCTTTGCTTATCTGTCCAGCAATTTTCAACCTCATCCCAGTGGGCCTTCGAATCGTTGCTATCCAGTCTGTGAAGACAGGTTTATACATTGCTATGAATGCAGAGGGTCATCTGTACACGTCGGTGAGTGAAGCACCAACACTACCATTTTGTTTTATTCTTTTGTGTGTACAAATTCCAGCCTAAAGTTCTGTTGTGATTTTTTTTCTTCAAGGTTTGTTGTTTTCTTTAATGACATTTATATACAAATTTTAATAAACCTTTTAATGAGTGGTGGATTATACAGGCATCTGCACAACTGTCATTTTTTGGCACTGTTGTCTTTCTGTGTCCTGGTACACACACACACACACACACACACACACACACACATACACCAGCTTGGATTCAAATTAAAAAACATTTATACTTTACAAAGCTTCTGTACAGTCTCGAGTTCCAGCACATGATTGTGATCACATTATTATTCATAGGTTATTCAGGACTAATTCCGTATTTTTGTAGTTGCACTAATTTAGCTGCACTAATTTTATATTAATCTGACAAACCACGATTGACATCATAAACTGTAAATTTCATTATCAGACGGAGTAAATCGCTTCAAACTAATTCTTATGAGGATGATGTCAAGATGTGTTTTCATTCATTCACCTTCTTATTCCTTAATTCGGGGTCACAGGGGTCTGCTGGTGCCTATTCCAGTGCACATGGGGCAAGAGGCAGGGGTACACCCCAGACAGGTTGCCTGTCCATCACAGGGCCACACACATTGACGAACAACCATTCACACACATTCACTCCTATGGGCAATTTAGAATCAACATCAACCCAATGTACATGTTTTTGGACTGTGGGAATCCAAAAACCTCACCTTACTATTTTCACATGTAGAGATCTTTGCTGTGGCCAAATATTTCATATCTATAGAAAAGTTTATTTATTTGTCTTTGGTCACTGTCTCTGTTTGATCACTGTCTGAAAATCCAATTCATGGGACTAGAGGAGTGAAGCTGCTCCAAGTGTAAAAGAAAGGCACTGGGACAGCGCCATCTTTTAGTCCTCTGTGTGTCACTTCACTAGTTCTCATTGTTTCCTTTCCTTGGAAGCCATAGAGAATATAAAAAAAAAGAGTTGAGAGTTTGTTGTAGTGATCAGCACAGTCGCCTCATAACAAGAATGTCCCAGGTTTGATTCCTGGTTAAAAGACCCACAGTGGTGACTTGGTGGTGCTGGGAATCAAACTCCGGTCTTTCTGGTATTAGTCCAAAATCTTAACCACTAAACTACTACTTCCCTAATATATTGCAGTTATAGCATTTAGCAGATGCTCTTGTCGTACAAAGTGTACAGAGTGACGTACAAACAGTGCTTAAAGTTACATCAATAGAACATTTCAATACTGCTACAGGGCCACACATAAATACACACTCACAATTTAGAGTCACCAATCAACTTAAAACCGAAAACCCATGCAAGCAGAACATGCAAACTTTGCACAGAAAGACCCTGTCCAGGAATCAAACCCAGGTCTTTCTTGTTGTGAGGCGACCGTGCTGACCACTACCACACTGTATCGTCTTACTGTTATGTTGTCATTCTAAACCAGGGGTCTCAAACTCCGCTGCAGGGTTTCAACCTTATTTTCAAACTAGAAAACATGGAACAAACCGAAAGACCTGATTAGCTGGATCAGGTGCAAGGTGTTCTAGACAGAATGGATAATGAGATTAGATCTGTATGTGGAAAGCTGGCTGTTTCTTTGAAAAAGAAAATCACTGGATTTAATACAATTAATGTCAAAATGGGAGCAAAAAATATATTAAAAAAATAAAAAGAAAAATGTCACTTAAAACTATTAATAAGCCGCTAAAATTAACGGTGTTTGAATCATTTTGGCAGCTACTGTGTATCAGGTGTTGATTGTCTGCCACGTTTATATTTCCTAATTCGGGGTCATTGGGGAACTGCTGGAGCCTACCCTAGTGCTCATAGGGTGAGAGGCGGGGGTACACCCCGGACAGGTTACCAGTTCATCTCAGGGACAAACGACCACTCACCCACACCTTAACTCCTATGGGCAATTTAGAATCATCAGTTAACCTAATCTACATGTTTTTGGACTGTGGGAGGAAACCGGAGTACCCGGACTAAACCCACGCAAGCGCAAGGAGAACAAGCAAACTCCGCACAGAAAGATCCCAGGCCCAGAAATCGAACCTGGGACCTTCTTGTTGTGAGGCGACCGTGCTAATCACTACGTCACCTTTACATTATAAAACTACATTCATTAAATATTACTTAACGTTTTGCTTCCAATGAACAAAACCTTTTTTCAATCAAAGCCAAAAAATGTCTGAACCATGAGTTGTCGTTCTGGAATAAAAGGATACTGTGATTTCTTTTATGCTTTTTCTTGATAAATAGCAACAAAGAGAAAACCCTGGCTAAGAAAAAGGGGGGAAAAAACTAAATACTATTGAAATCACTGCTGCTTGCAACTGAATCTTTTCTTTCCGTCTCCAAGGAAGACTTATCAAAATGTGTGAGTGCCATCAACCTGACAAGAATATAAATTATCCCAACCCTGACAAAATGGTCTTATCCCGCAGAATATAAACCGTTTACCTCCTTTTCCAGATTTTTTATTCCTCTTCACATTTGTCTCCCCAAGCCGAAAAGTGGAGTGTTTTCTTTTTCAGTTAAAATATATATTTTTATCTGCTTAAAAAAAAAAGGATTGGAAAAGAAAATTTCTTATATGCTAAATAATCCCTTTAATGGTGCTCTGAAAACCAGGCTTCTCGTGCTCGAAGAGAAAGCTAACCCTTACATCATCTGTGTGCTGAAGATAAGTGGATCCCTTGGCATGACAAACATTTTAAAATCTAATCCCTTTTAGAGCCTTGCCTGACACAGACAGGGTTTATGTCTTTTAGGAACGGTTCAGAGTGAGATTTGTGTTTATATTGTGAAAATACTATCCTGACTTTAAACTAAAAATATTAACACACCTGACCACAGTGTCCATAAGTGGTTTTGAATATGGTATTCATCTTTTAACCAGCTTATTCCCTAATTTGGGATCATGGGGTTCTGCTGGAGCCTATCCCATCACACACAACCACTGTGCGAGGAAACCAGAGTACCCATTAAGAAAACCCACGCAAGCGCAGGTAGAACATGCAAAATCAATACAAAGACCCCTTTGCTTCTTGCAGTGAGGCGACTGGGTTAACCACTATGCCGCTCACATGGTATTCATTCATTCATATTCTGATCCGCTTATTCCCTAATTCGGGGACACTGGGGTCTGCTGGAGTCCATCCCAGTTAACATAGTGCGAGAAGCAGGGGTACACATAGTCCATCATAGGGCCACACGCACACTTGAACAACTACACACATACGCACACTCACAACTATGGGCAATTTAGTCTCAACAATCAACCTTATGTACATGTTTTTCGACTGTCTGAGGAAACAGGAGTACCCGGAGGAAACCCACACAAGAGCGGGGAGAACATGCAAACTCCACACAGAAAAACCCCTTGCCCGGGATTCGAACCCAGGAACTTATTGATTTTCTTGATTGTCCCTGACAAACAAGTTGAGGACAATAGTGACAAAGAGAAGAAAGAAAAAGAAAGTGTGAGAAGACCATAACAGAGAACATACAATCCCAGTTTAGTCTCACTTTTATGCTTATAATAACCTCCACACTTCCAGAAAGACTTCACTGCTAGGATTTGTGCCCATTCAGCCGCAATAATACGAGTGAGATCAGACGCTGATGTTGAGGTGAGGAGCAAGGTGCAGCAGGTGATCCAGTTCATCCCAAAGTGGTGTTTAGTGAAGTTGACTTAGAGTCAGTTGTTTGTGTCTCCTAGCACCAATAAAGAGAAAAGTGGTGGATCAGTGGATAAGGTGTCAGACTGCTAAATGGATAATGGTGGGTTTGATTCTAAGCAGGTTATCACTGCTGGCCCCCTGAACAAGGCCGTAAACCCCAAATTACTCAGTTTAATAAAAAAAAAAAAAAAAAAGATGAATGTAAGCCAAACTGAATGTTGTAGATGTTAGCTGTTAAATGTTTTCGAGGTGTCCTAGTCTCACTCTGAAAACGCACACTGCTTAAGTAGGTTTTACATTTGCATAAATTTGCACATACTGAGAAATCAAAAGTATGTTCTCTAGAGTATGGTCTTATCCAACCATCTTGATATTGACACACAACGTACGTCGGCTCAGCAGTGTGGATTTAACGTTGAATGATGTGTAACTGGAATAATGTTTATTTAACTACAGTTGTACAATGTTTTTTACTCTGATCACTTTAAATACCTGAGAAGTGCGATGTTGCCATTTTCCACAACTTCCTTGTATGACACATCACATCGTCTCTCCTGCTGCCACATAGGATAGTAACGTTTCATCTGGAAACGGGGTAGTAAGTCATCTGTATTGTATACTTAGAAAGGGGTAGCTTAGTGGTTAGTTGTTTGACTGATACCAGAAAGACTGGGGTTCGATTTCTAGTTCTACCAAGCAACCTCTGTGGGTCCTTGAGCAAGGCCCTCAGCCCTCAGAGTAACAGATGTAAGTTTCTCTGAACAAGAGTGTCTGCCAAATGCTGTAAATGTTAATGTGATATAGTGTATAGTCTGGGAAAGACCTCGAATAGGTCTGCTAATTAAAATTACAAAATAGCAACGGTACAGGGTGTGTTTTTTGCTGTAGTCCAGAATTATACTGTATACATACAAAAAAAAATTTGCTCACCTGAGTATCACAAATGTGAAACTTTTTGATTCCCATTTTTATTATTGCATGAATTTCCAGACTTCTAATAAGACCTTCAAGTCCAATGTTGTGCTTGAATGTGAGTGAATATCTCTTCATTCAGCTCCAACAGTATTAGTGAGATCAGACACTAATGGCAGGTAAGGAGGTCTGGGGTGGGTCAGTCGCCATTCCAGTTCATTCCAAAGGGGTTCAGTGCTTTTAAGGTCAAGAATTTGTGCTGAGCACTTATGTTTTTTCATTCTATTAATAACCAAGCCTAGTGATAATGGAGGTCAGGGGTTTTGTGCTCAGGGTCATTGTCAGTACATGAACAGTATAGAACAGTATTTGAGTCTCTTAGTTCCTGTGAAGGAATAATGTAATCCCACAACCTACAACAAACATACTAGACCAACTGTGGGCTTCCAGATTTGTAGCAACAGTTTGGAGAGGAATCAAATGTTGATCTGATGGTCAGGTGACCAAAAATGTTTGGCCATATAGTGTATGTTGAACGTGGAGGTGATCTGCATAACCGTCATGACTTCAACCCCACTGAACTGAAACAACTACAAGCCTGGTTTCACTAATAGTCTTGTGACTAAATGAATACAAATCCCCACAGCACTAATCTACAATTGAGTGGAAAGTCGTCCCAGAAGACTGGAGGTTATCGTTACAGCAGTTGTGTACTAAATTTGGAACAGAGATTTTTTTTAAAGAACATTGGATTGCGATGTGTTTCTAAACTTTATGTAAGTGTAAAATACTTTACACCAGAGTGAAATTCTTTCCATCTTAGTAAAGTGGGATCAGAGAACACGGTCAGCTATGATATACTGCCCCAGGAAAGTTTAAGGGTCATATTCAAGGATCTAACAGGGGCTGTGTTGGTCTGGGTCTTCAGATCAACAACTTAGGCTGACAGTGGTGGGGCTTCAATTCAGGACTTCCTTGGTGGTAGGGCTTGATTCTAGGACTTCCTGGTCTCTCGGTCAACAATTCAGTGCCTTAGCCATTTGACCCACCACTGCCCCAACACTTTAGGCCATTTTGTAATATTAATCAGCCAGTCAGTACAAATCAAAATGTCCACATGTGATCTCATCTATTTTGACTATGCATGAAGCCAGATGGTCTGGGTAGAGCAGGCAAGACTGGATCAAAGTAACCAAAGTCAAGAGAAATACCTATCGGAATGCATGGCAAATGGGACCTTCTGCTAGATGAGTTGCAACAGCAGAAGATCATATCAGATTCCTCTTCTGCATTTCAAAAATAGGAATCCAAGTCTATATAGTTCACTCAGTGGGGAAAGACCATGCTACAATTTTTTCAAGTATCTGGTGTCATTGTAGCTGCAGATTACTGGGTAGCCTTCAGGAGGTATGTGGTTCTGAGGTTTTTCAAAGAGGTCGGTGGTCCAACCAAACAAGGTCAAGTCTCTTTTGTGCTCTAAATTGGTTTTCTTTTAATTCCAGGAGCTGTATTTTATGGTGTTTCCTCCAGTTCTGGTTCAGTCTTGAATCTATTAGTCTGTGTAGATTCTAGAGATATACTTGTAGATGGGTCTTTGATTCTGTAAGCATTAGATTAAAGGACAAAGACAATGATTTTAGGTATTTTCCCAATCCTTTGTCTGATGTTTAATTACTATGCCATGTGAGTTTTTTGTTTTAATCGTAATTCTCATGCTACTAATGCCTGAGGCTAAATGCTTCAGACTACCATTCCCAGCCAAATCAGAATGTCACAATATAAATTTTGAAAATATATCATGGCCACCAGCCAGATGTTTACGTGCGCAGCTACATTTGGCAAAGAATTTAAGCAATTAAAAATTTGGTGGTGGTGGCACAGTGGATAGCACGGTCGCCTCACAACAAGAAGGTTCCGGGTTCAATTCCCGGATCGGGGATCTTTCTGTGAGGAGTTTGCATGTTCTCCCCGTGCTTGCGTGGGTTTCCTCCCACTGTCCAAAAACATGTACATTAGGCAAAATCCCAGTCATTAAAACCCCGCCAAGTCAAATGTGCGAATCAGGGTGATTCCGCTGTGGCAACCCCTAACGGGAGCAGCCGAAGGATTAATCCCACAGAAGAGTGAGTGTGAGTATGTGTAGTTTTATGTCTAATCGTGGCCCAGCGATGGACTGGCAACCTGTCCCGAGTGTACACCTGCCTTTTACCTTTTTGTGCACTGTGATAGGCTCCAGCAGACCCCAAATTAGGAAGTAAGCGGATTAGAAGATGAATGAATGAATCAACAAACAAACAAACAAACGAATGAATGAATAGTCAGAGATCTGTTTTGTATGTTCATCAACCTTAGATCTTCACAATCTATGAAAGGTTTTTCACACCTTTTCCTAAAAATGCTGCTTTCTATTTGGTTATTTTTTTGGTTAACCAATAATAGACATTCATTAATTTATCTTCTAAGCTGCTTATTTCAAGAAAGCACGGTTTCGATACATAGGGCATTGTTTGCTTGGGTTTTATCCGGGTACACTGGTTACTTCCCACAACCCAGCCATTAGGGGTGCACAAGCCAGTGCATTCTTAGTGCCGGTCCAAAGCCCGGATAAATGGGGAGGATTGCGTTAGGAAGGGCATCCAGCGTAAAACTGCGCCAAATCAAATATGCGGATCACAAATAAG
>JAOTRA010000020.1:1474971-1490527 GCA_026260255.1 Pseudolaguvia tuberculata
GCTGCGCCTATCCCAGCACACATAGGGCGAGAGGCGGGGGTACACCCTGGACGGGTCGCCAGTCCATCTCAGGGCAGAACATAGACAAACAACCATTCACACACACATTCACTCCTATGGGCAATTTAGAATGACCAATCCACCTAACCTGCATGTCTTTGGACTGTGGGAGGAAACCGGAGCGCCCGGAGGAAACCCACGCAAGCACAGGGAAAACATGCAAACTCCGCACATAAAGATCCCGGCCCTGGATTCCAACCCGGGACCTTCTTGTTGTGAGGCGACTGTGCTATCCACTACGTTTGGGCAAGTTACAGATAGTTAATAAGTGTTACAGACTCAGGTTTGTCTCACTCTCCTCTATTTTATCTCTGATTTTTCCTATAAATAATAATACAAATATACTCCATAGAAAATAACAAATATATCTCCAAAAATGTTAAATAAAAAATATTGTACAACAATCCGGCAGCACAGTGGCGTAGTCGCCTCACAACAAGAAGGTCCCGAGTTTGATTTCCGGGTCAGGGGTCTTTCTGTGCGAAGTTTGCATGTTCTCACTGTGCCTGTAGGGGTTTCCCCCCGGGTACTCTGGTTTCCTCCAACAGCCCAAAAACATGTTCATTAGGCGAATTGGTGAGTCTAAATTGACCATAAAATCCCGCTATTAGGGGCAGCCTTAGTGTCGGCCCCAAGCCCAGATAAATGGGAGGGTTGTGTTAGGAAGGGCATCCAGCGTAAAACCCCACCAAGTCGAATGTGTTAAAAAAAAACTGTACAACATTCTATATTAGACCATATTAGACCATATTAGACCAGACCAGAATTCAGCTTTAACCCTAATCAAACAGTGTTTGCTACAGCAGCACATATACTAAATTGGAACCCTAATCAAACAAACCCAACTACCTAATTTACAGGCTCTGTTCAGGCAGGTTGAAGATAAAGTCTGCATGACAGAGTCTGGTGCCTTCATGTCCGAGTCTGGTGACCCCCTGGTTTACACTAGTTTAATGTCATGACAGTGAGATGCTTGTTAGACTAGAATTACTTGCTACGGATAGAAAAATGGAGAAACTCTTTATTTCAAGTTTGCAAAACAAACCCAGGCCTTCCTGCTGTGAGGTAACAGTGTTAACCATTAAGCCACCGTTCTGCCAGAAATCTATTTCTTGTTGGTGAATAAATCAACTAGGCTTGGATTAAATGCATCAATTTCTCTATTTCCACCGAGGTTTGTAAGGAAACTAATGTGTTATTCTATAAATGTAAATGTAAATCGTTACTTTTGGCTTGAATTCATCAATATTAAGAAGTTTTTCGTCTCTATCGACATGTCTGATATAAGCATAAAAGGTTTTTTTTGTAAAATTCTATTTTTTTTGTAAAAAAAATGTAAATCTTTATAATGCCTCACAGCTGCATTTAATTTGGCTTCATGCCTTCGTAACTTCTGCCTCGTTTTGATTTGTTTACCTTACCCACAATTCCACAGGGTTATTAGCACTGTCGGGTTTTGCCGTGTTAGAACACTCCTGCTCCCTTCGCTAGGTGAGGAAAGAACAATGTACCTTGGGAATTTTCAGTCAGAAGGTGACATTTTTCATTAGTATAACTTCTCGCTTGATCTAGATGGTTTTGAGATTATAATCCTAATTTAATTTTGTTTCTCGGCCCAAATCATTACCATTACAATTTGTCTCTTAAGGGGGAAAAATTACCGTATTGATGTGAGTCAGACCTTAACTAGTTGCTATGCCGGCAAACACAATAGAAATAGAGCCCTTAGAGACGGGTTCGAAATGAATGCATATTCTTGATTAGAGATGTATGTGCATTTTATAAAGCTTGAGCTAATTAACGTTCTAGCTGTGACGCCATGAAATAAATAGCAACTAAAGCTCCTGCTGGGTTTTGCACAGGCTGTTCAATAGCTACTGCATAAAATTGACTGAAACAGTGTTCATTTGATTCTTTTTTTTTGTAAATGAGTCATGTATACTTCTGTAGAAATCTAGCAATTGTATTAGACAGAAATCAATTAAAAAAGAAGAATTTCTTTTCTTTCTGCATGCTTAACATGAAATATGAAAAAATACTCAATCTGAGTATCTTAATTAGATGCACATTCATTCATTCATTCATTCATTCATTCATTCATTTTCTTAACCGCTTATTCCCTGACTCAGTGCTCGTAAGGCAAGAGCGCTGGGCAGGTCGCCAGTCCATCACAGGGAACACATAGACAAACAACCACTCACACATCAACCAACACATCACACATTAGAATCACCAATTAACCTAATGTACATGTTTTTGGAGGAAACCGGAGTACTTGGAGGAAACCCATGCAAGCGACAGAGCAACACATTTATCTTTTATTATTATTATTATTATTATTATTATTATTATTATTGTTGTTGTTGTTGTTGTTATTATTATTATATAATGTTATGCTTGACTATTACATTGACTTTTCTCTTTAAATTTAAAGTGTGATATTAATAGGTAACAATGCTTCTTGGTGTGTATGTCTGTATGTTTTATCGGCTGGTTTTTTTTTTTTTCAGCTTTCTAAGCTTCTTTAACTTTAAAAGACAAATATTGCTCTGGGTTCCAACCCGCTGAGGCTTTCATTCCAATCATGTATAGATGCAATTATATTTGAAGACCACTTCCCCCAAATTGCTTGGTGCCTTTGTTGAGCTTGGGATTGTGTTACCTTGGCAACATTTTCAAAGAAATACATGTCCTCCTGCTTTTAGTCAACAACATTTTTACAAGAATTTTAATTTGGACAACTTTTTATCTTGCTCTTATTCATTGCTCTCCGCTATCTCTCTCTTCGCCATCTCACTTCCTAGTACTTAATAATTAATTGGCAAAAATAGTATTATATTTTCTTGGAAAATCTTCATCCAGCATATTTTTCAAGACAAAAGAGGATGTGAAGCTTTATCAGAAATAGCTGATGGTTTTGAGCCAAATAACAGATTCAGTTAGCGAATAGGAAACTCTACCTTCAGACCAGGATACATGACTGGAAAATCGTTTTCAATAATTGATTGCATTTAAATTTCATTTAAATTGCCAGTAGACCCTTCAGACAGCCTATACAGTAAAAGCTGACACTGGGGCGGATTTCTAAACCTCACCTATCCCGCTGTCACAAAAAACTAGGTGAAAAATCAAAGCCCATCCAATCCCATCCCATCCCAACCCAATTCCATAAACAAACTTGGCAAAAATGCCAAGTATTTTTTGAGAATGCTGCGGAATTCTCAAAAAATATCAACTTCTACAGTACACAAATGCAGTTTCATTGTTTCTCTAAGCTATTATAGTCTCATTATGGTCTCTGTCTCTCGATTTTTGTCTTGCAGGAGCTTTTTACACCGGAATGCAAGTTTAAAGAATCGGTTTTTGAGAACTATTACGTCATTTATTCATCCATGCTCTACAGACAGCAAGAGTCAGGACGAGCCTGGTTCCTGGGCCTAAATAAAGAAGGTCAGCCTATGAAGGGGAATCGGGTGAAAAAGACAAAACCAGCTGCACACTTTCTACCCAAGCCAATAGAAGGTAAACATTTCGGTTGTGGGTTTTTTTAACCATCTTAAACAATCTATAATCTTTATCTTCTTAAACAATTGTTATTGTGTCCAAATAAACATTAGTAATCATTGTCTTAGACGTATTTTTACATATTATCCATTACAAATATCTGAGCAACCATGGGGGGGGGGGTTCAATGTTTTCTGACCCACTGGTCTTTGGTCTTTGGTCCACAGTCGCCATGTATCGTGAGCCATCTTTGCACGACGTCGGTGAAACAGCCCCGAAAGCTGGAGTTCCTCCTAGCAAAAGCGCGGAGCCAGTGGTCATGAATGGCGGCAAGCCTGTCAGCAAGCCTGACAAAGAGACATAGCCCTTTTCCCCCTTCCTGTCCTCTTTGGAGGGACTCTTCATATGTGCTAGTTTTTTTTTTAAAGAAAAATACTGCACACATTTATGTATTTGGCTTGTGGAAGATAAAAAAAAACAGAACAATCTCCCTCCTGTGGTGTTTTTCCCACTGGAACAAATGAATCATACGGTGGTTACAGTCAACGGACAAGATTGTGGTGCTCAAAAAAGAGTGCAGAAGAGCCAGCTGAGGAGGGAGGAGGGGCCAAGTTTATGCTCAACACTGAAAAACTGGATTGTCATTGGATTGTCCTGTGCGATATGGAACGTCTTTTCAAAGGTCCTTTTTCTTTCAGTTCTGCCTTTAGAACCGTGACAATCCCTTTGCGGAAATGCCATATTTTCTTGTCTGGTCTGGTAGCCTTGCCTGCTGGTTGCTACCCGCAATATTTCAGTTCTGGACCTTCTATGTTTTTGTGGTTTTGCCAAATACCACAATGCACCAGCATTTGTTTTGATTGATTGCTGTACAGATGCAAATTAAAACGGCTTTTGTTCCTGTCTTGTTGGCCCTTTTCTGTATTATCTTTAAATTAACTTTAACACTTTCCATGTAGACTGTCAGGATCGGTGCACACAAATAAAATTTACAAAACGGACAAGGAAACCGAACCATAACCTTAAACCTCCGATATGATAAACTGTTAAAGACGTTATGGAGCTCCCCAATTAGTTGAAGAACAGGTGCCTGGGTGGGATTTCTTTTCTTTAGTTATTACAGCTTGTAAAAATAACTGATAAAATAGCAGAGAATTGCACTAATTAAGAGATACAAAGTGGCATCGATAATCATGTCTCTGGGCATTCAGGGTGGATATTATCCCTCAAAGGGGAAGAGAATACATATCATACATACCCCTTATATGCCTCCGCTCACTTACACAACTCTCTAATTACAGATTTTTTAAATGTAGTTCACACAACGTTATTTTAATTATTATTTAAAACTGACGGCCAATGACAGCACATGGTACAAACATTGATGACTGAGTGTATATTACAAATGTCAAGACTGCATAAAGAAAATGCATTGTTAGCATTGTTTATAGTAGCAAAAGTGGATAAGAAAACTGGTAGGCTGTTGGTATGCAGGTAGTTGAAATACTCTGTTTATTATTGTTATGCATTTTTTTTCTCTGGATTGAAATCATGCACACATAATGTTAGTAATGAGTAAATTGCTGTATCTTTCCACTTATTCAAAGAAAGGATGTACAATATACAATGCATCATAAACGTATGCGTCATTTTTATGTAGCGTTTCCACAGGTAAAGAATCTCTTTTTGAGTTTAATGCAAAAAAAGGAAATGGAAAATCACTGTGTATCAGTAAATGCTGTTTAAAGGATATAGAGGATATTTAAAAGTACTCATAATTAATTTTTAATAATTTAAATGCAAATACTTTGGTATCTACCATAAATGTAATGCTTCTCATTCAAAATGCATATATTCCATCCTTTTATTCTGTTTGTTGAGAAAACCTTTTTTTGGTTTTGTTTTATGATCATTGTTTTTTATGTATATAGTCATGAAAATGTTTTAAAGCTTTTCTTTGCTCAACATTTATTATTTTTAATAATGCAATCCAAAATTTAGAGTTTGTCCAAAAGTAAACGTTTGTCTTACTGTCACCTAGAAAAATGATGGAAAACTGCAATGGTTCAATCTAGGGTGTTTTTTTTAATACAATATGTCTTATAAGTCTGCTTTTCTGGGCACAGAAACTATATACTTTGCCCGGCTTACCTGTTGTATGTTTCAATAAAAAAAACTGAGTTTATTTTTGTAAAATTCAAGACGTAAAAATCATTGTTCTTTATCAATATTTAATGTTCCTACCCAACCTTTTTTTTTCGTTTGTAATTCTATGTTAAGTTGTTATTCAGGTTGAATTTCATTTTAAAGATGCTTTCTCTTTGTTTGTGCTTTCTATATCTCAAGAATATGAATGGCAGAAATTTATTTTTATCTTTGATCTTTTTTTATTTTTAAAGCTTTTCTTCCTCGATTCACTATATGTTCTAAATGTTGCATGGTAATAAAGGGGGAAGACTGAAGACCTGCATGTTGTAGGCTATGTGTATTAAGACCGTGATTAAAATCCTTGTTAATATGTACCACTAAGCTTTACATACATCACATATATGCAAAACGAGTCTGCGGTGTAAAGTTTGTCGATCCGTTGCATACACAGAGATAACATATCGAATAAAACATTTATATGAATTCACAAAGGTTTTGGGAAGCCTGATCATCAATTGTTTTTGATTGAGTTCTGAATAAACAGAGTCTTGATCATTGATGGTGGGAATAAGATTACGCCGCTTTTACACTCAAACGTTTGGTAAAGACTTCTTCCGTCTACTGCGTAGAAAGACATTGACTGGTGTCTGTAAACATTTGGCTATATAGCCATTCATTCATCTTCTATACCTCTTATTCCCTAATTAGGGGTCAGGGGGGGTTTGCTAGAGCCTATCCCAGCACACATAGGGTGAGAGACAGGAGTTACATCCTAGACACTTCACCAGTCCATCGCAGGGCTATTTATTGTGTATCTATATATTTGTTCAAACAAACTCTACTAACCAAATAACTAAAGTTAGTCGGCGCCATGACGTAGTGTGTATGTACAAATGTTCTGATGTTTCTATATACAAGGGACTGAGGTAATTGGTGGTGGGAATAGGATCACATGCTTTGAAGGTTTGATTCCCAGCATCACCAATGGGATCACCGGGTTCTCCTGTAGGTAGGGACACACAGACAAACACACTCACTCGTAAAAAATACTTGTTTTTGGACTGTGGGGGGAAACCAGAGTACCCCTAAAAAACTCAAGCAAGTGCAGGGAAATTTCGCACAGAACAACCCCTTGACTGATAATCAAACCTGAGACCTTGTTATGAGGTGACTGTGCTAACCTTTACACCACTGAGAAGTAATATGGAGTGAGTGGTAGTTTCGTGGATAAGGTGTAGAATAGCTAATTGGAAGACCAGGATTTAATTCCCAGCAACACCAAGTTGCCACATCTGGGTCCCAGAGCAAGGCCTTTAACCCCTAATTGCTCAGATGTATAAAATAAATTTAGTACTCTGGTTCCTTTCCTACTCCAAAAACATGTACAATAAATTTTTGTAAAATCTAAATGTCTGTCACATTAAGGTCAACAAGGTAGCTGAGTGAGTAGCATTGTTGCCTCACAGCAAAGATCCTGGGTTCAATTCCTGGCCAGAGGTCTTTTTGTGTGGAGTTCACATGTTCTTCTTGTGCTTACATTGTTTTACTCCTGGTAGGAAAAATAGCCTCGATGCTGGCATGTTACCATACCTGGGTTCAATTCTGTCGGGGGTCTTTCTGTGCAGAGTTTACATGTGTTCTCCATGCTTACATTGGTTTCCACATGGTACTCCGGGTTTCCTAAAGCATATACATTGATTGATTGGTGATTCTAAATTGCCCATATGAGTGAGTGTGTGTGGTTAGTTATCTATGTGTGTCTAAGTGTTGCGATGGACTGGCAACCTGTCCAGGGTCTACCCCTGCCTCTTTGCCTACATGCACTGGGATAGGCAGACCCCGGTGACTCTGAAATATTGAATAAGTGGGTTAGAAGATGAATGAATTAATTAATTCATTAATTAATACATATCGTATGCCCCTCACACGCTGTTTTAGGTTTCATCCACACTATGGATGAAACCTAAAGCTATGTACGCAAACATTGTCGTTTCTGACGCCGAGACAGATACGCCATCAGTTTATACACATGATCCAAGTCTTCTTCGCTGTTTTTTTGTATCTCTGTGTCAGAATTACAGCACCACATACTGGCCTGGCGTGTACACTAAAAAAAAGGTTAGATAGGGAAAGCGCTGGCTTTGTGAGGCTATAGTCTGAAATACACAACTGAGGACCAAGGGCCTTAAATATGTATTAGCCATCATATTTCAACAATAGATAGATGCGTTTATTCAGATGTGTCTTTTGTTCAGAGTAGGAAGCACTCCAATCCATCGTTCCGCTTCAAATGTTCCAGTGAAAACTGTTCATGCGGAAAATGAACCATCATTCCACCTTCATAATTTCCTCCTGCATATCGAAGGAACACACAGTATCGGGGGATTAGTGGGTGGAAAGGTTCACCTAGATGATAACTAAAATGATTAATTAGGGAATGTGTGTTTATGACCTCTGCAAACAAATAAGAACATAGGATATAAATATTTTACAAATAGCTAACATGTAGTGGATACAACATTTAGAGAAAACAAAATGTTAGCGCACGTGGATTTGGGGGTTTTTATTTCTGCACTCTGTCCACTTCACAGTGACAGCCAGATCTGAAAGTCTAACTAGGTGTGGGATTTCTACAACATTTGCACTTTGTCATCTCATTAGGTTTGTCTATGTGTGGCCCTGAGAAGGACTGGAGATGGATAGGCTCCAGCAGACCCCCGTGACCCCAAATTAGAGATCAAGCGGGTAAGAAGATGAATGAATGAATGAATGAATGAATGAATGAATGAATGAATGAATGAATGACATCACAAACACATAAAAATTAAATACAATATTTAAAACATGTAAATGCTGTAAGTCAATGTTACTGGTCGATGGCACTGGTTGAAGTGATGAATAAACTCTTTCCCTTGCTGAGATGAGCTAGTTATCTTCTGGGTTAGCCAACTTCTCTTCATAATCTTTTCCAGAAAGGTCTGTCTCAGAAAGGTATAGGAACAACCAATCATAGTAAACATCATAAAGAAACAGTCCTGGCTGGAAACTGATCGGACTAAAAATCATATACATGAAAACATTCATATACACATTCTGGAATCAGTACAGATGAAATAAATGAATGTTAGAATTTCGGCTGTAAATATCAGCCTGCTTCTGAAAGTGTTTAGACCAGCAGAGAAGAACTTAGTGACCCTGGACTGCACATGGCTGATGAAAAGTAGTAATTTCATAAAAGTCTTTTGTTAATTAAATATACACTTGGGCGTGCTGTGGTGTAGTGGTTAGCACGGTTACCTCACAGCAAGAAGGGCCATGTCGAGAGGTCTCTCTGTGCAGAGTTTGCATCCAAAAACATGTACATGAGGTTGATTGATGATTCTGAATTGCCCATAGGAGTGTGTGTGGTTGTTGTATGTGTTGTCCTATGTGCACTGGCATAGGCTACATCAGAAGCCATGCATGTATGTCAGGTTGATCAGTGATTCTAACTTGTCCATAGTGAGTGTGAGTGACTGTGGTTGTTTCTGTGTTTATGACTCTGCAATGGACTAGCGATTTGTTTAGGGTAACCCTTGCCTTTCACCCAATGACAGATAGGAAAGACTCCAGTAAATTCCTTTGACCCTATTTAGGAATAAGCAGGTAGATAATAGATGGACAATAACAATTTATTATATTATTATATTATGTTATGACACACTTACTGTCTCTATGTACGCTTGTGCTGGTAATGGAGTGTATGACCGTCTTTAAAGCGTAAGACCTTTATTGTGAAACCCACCCGATAACAAAGCCGCTATGTTGAAGGACGGGATTTTCTGCTATTTTAAGAAAAAAGATTAGTTGAAAGGGACACTAAACAATCCTATTGTTGCTCACCCAAGGTCTAATATCCACATGGCTTGTGTAGAGATCAAAGACCATCTACTTAACATGAAAGACTAATTTTTTTTACTTCACCCATATTTTATGCCTTGCTTTTCTTTATGGATAAAGAGAAATTTGTTCTTGGAAAAATTGTAGATAGCTTTGCAGACATATAGGTGCTCCAATTTTTTAAAGGTGATTTGCATGTTGCAGAGAATAATATTTCCCTATGGGCGGCGCGGTGGCATAGTGGTTCCCGGGTTCTATTCCCGGGCCAAGGTTCTTCCCATGCTTGCGTGGGTTTCCTCCAGGGTTCTCCAGTTTCCTTCCACTGTCCAAAAACATGTACATTAGGTTTATTGCTGGGTCAAAATTGTCCATAGAAGTGAATGTGAGTGTGCGTGTGGTTGTTCGTCTATGTGTGCTCTGCGATGGACTGTTAACCTGTCTAGGGTATACCCCTGCCCTCGCACCTATGTGCGCTGGGATAGGCTGAATGATTAATGCGCTGGAGAGCAAATGAGGCAAAAAGATGTACAAGACAATAGTTTTGTAAATTGTGTAAATTGTGTCTTCCCAATATGAACTGCTACAAGTATGTTGAGGTAAGTTAATAACACTTTCTAAAGTAAAGTCCTTTTTTAAACCACACTAGAATCCTCCACCCCTGTTGTTAAAAAAGTTAGTCACTTAATTTTACTCTGAATAATTTTAAAAAGATACTTTTACTTTTACTTGCGTAGATTTGTAGACACATAACTTTACTTGTTAAATTTCATTGAAGTAGCTAATTTTAGTAGCTCAGTACGTTTTCCACCTCTGGTAGTTAAAGCTTTCCTTTTTTACTATATGGCCATGCCATGCACCTCTGGAGTTTGCGGAGGTCTACCACTTAAGAAACCAATCTTAAATGTATATGTCTGTTATCAGGGGGTTTCCTTCCCAAATACCAAGACATTCAGTTGTTCTGTTAGAAGATTAATATTAAATATAGCTTAAATTATTCACCCAAACTTAATTTTAATATTATCTTTTTTTTTTTTTTCAATTTTCATTTACAAACTCGATTCCAAAACAGAAGGAAATAAAGTGGAATTTTTAAATTTCAATATTTTATTCAGAATAAAATATAGTTCATATCAAATATTGAAAGTTATACATTTTGAAATGTTATGCCAAATATTAGATCATTTTGGATTTCATGAGAGCTTCACTATGCAATAAGGTAGCAATAAGAAGCTGGAAAAGTTAAATGAACATATAAGAATCAGCTGGAGGACTAATTTGCAACTTATTCGTTCAATTGGCAACATGATTGGGTATAAAAAGAGCCTCTCAAAGTGGCAGTGTCTCTCAGAAGTCAAGATGGGCAGTTTGAAGTTATCATTATCTCCAGTGCATAATATCATCCAAAGATTCAGAGAATCTGGAACAATCTCTGGGCCCCCTTTTTTGAGTCCTAAAATATATTTAAAATATACAAAATTTTACAGACTCTGATATTCTCTGTCAGGGCAAGCTAGAAACTGCTTATTATTTATTCAGACACTACAGCCAATAGGAAGGCATTCCTATCCTAAGCCAAATCTCATGGATTCAATCACATAACAGGCCCTCCAATGCTCTTATTCTTCTGGTGAACTGTTGGTACAACAGGTAAGGGTGAAATTCTGGATAACTCAGAAGCAAAAGGTTAGAAGACCATGTGGTCAAAAGACAAAAGGGATGGCACCTTCAATCATTACCTTCAATCAAACACTAGCTTCCGTTACATATGTATAATTACCACTCCTATAGGAATGAACAATGGTAGATTGGCATTGCAGGGGATTTAACCCCAGCCCAAATCACCAACTGAATACTATATAGACTTGAATACTTTCGCTGCAATGCTTCTACCACTTAAACTCCTAATTAATAAACAGGTAGCAGGTATCACACCAAGGGCTATAGAAACTTACCACTACAGGTGTGCTGTTTTGGAGATCCAGTCATCTAGCAATTGCAAACTGAACCTTGTCTATTTGCCCAGTTTATCTGCTACCAGAGAATTCCACAGTTATATACGGCACATTGTAAATAATTATTTATAGCTAATCAGTCGATAACTTGAAATAAGACTACAGGAAATTTCATAGTCTTTGGGTTTCATTTGGAGGCAAAAATAATTATATCATATAAAGAAGAAATTTGATAAATTGCAACGTTGCTAGCTATATAAAGCCACCGGTAATTGTCCAATTAAGCCGGACATGAACATGGCAGCACTAAGTTGATTCCCAGACAGCATTAATTACATACCCTAAAGTAATAAACACCCAGCAGGACTTGTCCTTGTTTGGCCTTGTGGTGGCTGAACAGCATAATAAGGCCTGTGCTTCCCCAGTGCCAGTTATGATTTTCACATGAAGGACAGCCGTATAAAGTTATCTGTAGAGTCACATTGTGTTTTGCTTCTCAGTACTTGCATTCATATGGTAATTGACACTCGCCTGGCATAATCTGCAGTACTCGTTCCATTTCACAAAGTTGGAGACATAAGGCAATTTTTAACAAGTGAAGCTAGAGTATTCAAATAACTTTAGTAGAAAATTTGAATAAATATCACACAGGAGGGTGTCTGAAATAAAATAAATTATAGAGAGAACAAGAGGATCTCTCATGTTTCTTTGGCTGGACTTGGTAATGATTCCTATAATTAATCCTTAGTTATTCAATCTGTTTTTAATACACAACATATTCCTTGTCACAACAGAGACATTTTTAATTCTGATTCCAAATGATTATTTGGCTTATTTCTCTAGTGAACCTAGAAGTAGTGCCAATGCATGGCCAGTGGACATCTGTAACAGCAGCAGCAGCTGTATCCTGCTGTATCCTGCTGTATCAGGGCCTGTGGTGCAATCAAAAGGTAGAACATAAAATTGGAATGGATTTTTAGAGTAAATAAAGACTGCAAGTATTGCACAATAAAATGAAATTTTATAGAAAATAAATATCTTTAGCTTAAAAGCCTAAAATTGTAATATATTCTGAAGATCCAGTTTGCATCCAGCTCAGTTGGTGGATTAGGACTTGAGATGTCTTCTAGATGAAACCACAGAAACGTTGATGCAGCCTTGAATAAACTGTTGGTTTGTCTTGTCAAAAAAGAACTGAACCTCCAGTCTGAACCTGGTTTCTCCCAAGGTTTTTTTCTCCATTCTGCCGCCAATGGCGTTTTGACTCTTTGCAGCTGTCAACTCTGACTTGCTTCGTTAAGGCCTCTTATTTACAGATATTAATTAAACTGAGGTTTGCTGATTATACAAAGTTGCTTCGACACAATCGTTAAAATTTATATAGAAATAAAAAAGAACTTTTTTATATGATACCATTCAATGTGCAAATACCTACATGTTAATCATTTACTGGATGTATTTGAGAAACACCTGACCGTCCTATATGTGCTTTTAGAACATCTTATACAGATTTAGTCTCACTCTAATTCCTAGAATAACCTCCCACTTATAGAAAAAACCTTCCACTAGAAAGTAATAGCTTTAGATTCTAATTTTATGTGTTACATACATAATTATACACCGTACAACATGCTGTGAAATGTTTTTCTTTGCATATTCCATCTTGGAAGGTTGGGGGTCAGAGCATGGGGTCCCATGGAGCAGGAAGGGGAAACCATCGTCTTGAAGGACCCTACAGTGGTGGACTTGCCGGTAATGGGGCTAAAACTTAAATCTTCCTGTCTTCCTTGCTGTTGGTGGGACTTGAACCCATGTCTTAACCATTTGAGCCCCCCCCCTCCAAATCAATTAAATATATTAGCATACAGGAATACACCTCCAACCTAAACACAAGTTACAGTAAGTTTCAGGATGACGACTATTTGAGAGCGATTCCGTAACTATAGACACTTTAATCTTAATGTAAGTTACTATAAAATCTCCTACATATTCTTTTTTTTTTGTTTATTATCTTTATTTTATCTAATAATATACTTAAACATTTTTCTATATAGAGAAATTACCACCATACCGTTAGCATGGTAACCTCACTGCGAGAATGTCCCAGGTCCAATTCCTGAAAGATTTCTATGCAGAGTTTACATATTCTCCTTGGGCTTGCATGGGTTTTCTCTGGGTACATTAGTTTCCTCCCACAGTCCTAAAACATGCCCATTAGGATGATTGGTTTTTCCAAATTGTCTATAGGATTGAGTATGACTGTGTGGTTGTGTGTCTATGTGTGGCCCTGCGATAGACTGGTGACCTTTCCTGGGTATACACTATGTGGGCTTGGATAGGCTCCAGTGCACATTGGGCAAGAGGCAGAGGTACACCCTGGAGAGGTCACCAGTCCAACGCAGGGCCACACACAGACGAACAACCACACATATTCACACTTACAATTAAAAAGTTATTGACGGAGCACACCAACATTCATAGAAACATCTGTATTATAAAACATTCATAGGTGAATCTAATCAGCCAATCATTATCCCCTTATAAATAATTCAAGCACAATATGTATTAATTATTCCTAATGATCATGGGTCACTTTAAAGCTTTATTGTGTTACTGTTTCTGTACTGTTATCTGTGTACAAATCACAGGCAAGTATTTTCCCCCACTGCAGTAATAACAATAGTTCCGCTACCTATTTCACCTATAATAGTGAGAAGCAGACCTCTTCATCTTAGCCCAAATATCATGCAAATTGGGTTGCAAGGTGGCATCAAAAATTGTGATGACTACAGTGTGTGCTAAGAAAGGTGAGCTTGGTAAACACACACACACAAACACACACACACACACACACACACACACACACACACACACACACACACACACACACACACATCTTTACATAAACTCAGCCAAAACCATAAACTAGAATTTGGTTAACGTAATAAAGGTTTCTCTATAGAGCATCGCACCTAGAGAATGGAAAGCTTGACTGGCTCAGCAGTGGTTAATCCAGGTCATCTAACACAGTTCTCCATTTAATACTTCACTTTCTATCATTTATCACGGCTCTTCTTATAGAACATAAAATATACATAATTCCAAGGAAACGCAGTGGACTATAGATCATATTTTAGCAGTCCGGATCTACCAGCCCCAAACTCTAAAGTTGGTAAAGGATGTGTTTGGAATAGAAGCTTGGTATTCACATTTAGTGATATTCATTTACTCATTCATTCATCTTCTTACCCGCTTATTCCCTAATTTGGGGTCACAGGGGTCCACTGGATCCTATCCAAAGTCACATAGGGCGAGAGGCAGAGGTACACCCTGGACAGGTCACCAGTCCATTGCAGGGCCACACACAAACGAACAACCACACACACTCACATTCACTTCTATGGGCAATTTTAGATTCACCAATCAATGTGCATGTTATGTACATGTTTTTAGAATGTGGGAGGAAACTGGAGTACCCGGAGCGACACAGCGAGAACATGCAAACTCCACACAGAGAGACCCCTGACCCGGGATTCGAACCAGCAACCTTCTTATTGTGAGGCAACCGTGCTAACCACTACACCACTGTGCTGCAATATTCACCTACATATTCAGGGGTCTGCTGGAGCCTATCCCAGCTCTCTGACAGGTGTACACCTTGGGCCACACCTCACCAGTCCACCACAGGGCCGCAAACACTCATATTGGCAATTTAAAATCATTAATTAACTTAACATATCTGTTTTTGGACTGTAGGAGAAAACCGGAGTAAATGGAGCATCACGGAGACAATATTCGATTCAATTCATTCATTTATCTTCTAACCCACTTATTACCTAGTTTGGGGTCATGGGGCCTATCCCAGTGCACATAGGGCAAGAGGCGGGGGTACACATGTCGCCAATCCATCGCAGGGCCAATTCAATTCAATTCAAGTCAGACAGCATGGAAGGAGAACCTTCTGGCTTATAAAAAAGCTCTTAGTGTGGCCAGAACAGCCTACCTCTCCTCCC
>JAOTRA010000020.1:1496386-1512240 GCA_026260255.1 Pseudolaguvia tuberculata
ATAATCTCTTTTTACCTGATATAGTTAGTTTTATCCATCCTTTATACAATTAGATTAAAAAGAACTATTTATCCAAGTAATTTTGTTATGAAGGAGACAGTCACTTGGTTAAATAACTTTTTACAATCTAATTGCCCAATATTCAATTCTTTTAAATTTGGTGTGTGAGGGTGAATTTTTATTTGATAGCACAAAGTATACACCATACCATTTAATAACATTAATAAAGTTAATTTGTCAAGTAACTTTATTATTGTTACATACTAATGTCAATCTGAAAAGTGATTTTGTTTTTGCTTCAGTTTAACACAATAGATTGTGTGCTAGGAATAGTCCTTTATTCTAATAATTGAACGTTTATTGTATATTTCTCATAAGCGGGTTATTGAAAACTGAAAAGGCAGTTGGGTATTCAAGGCAAAGCATATAGTTTAGTTTTTAACACTAATTACTTTTAAAATAGAAGTAAACACTGTTAAAACTATGTCTATCACAACAGACTTTAACATTTGTTTTTTATGTACATGTTTGCATAAGCCACACTGAACTATACCAGTTCTGGCATTGTGTAATTTGCATTTGACAAGTCGAGAGCACATGATCCATACTTCATGACGTGCAATTATAATAACTGAACAGAAAATGTATATAATGTTCTTTGAGCAGGTTTGATAACAATAAACAGAAAGGAATAATCTTTACCGCAAACCTGACCAGGTTTCCTTAATACAAATTGCCAGTGTCATAGAATGTGTCCAACTTTAAAGCACACTGTCAAATGAACACTTAAAGTCCACCATAAAAAAACTGTTTATAAAATGTAACAAAACACATTACTGAATTAACTCTCATAGTCCAGAATAAAAACCCGCTCTACCGCATTAACCCTCACAGTTTAAAAAATGTAATAGAACACATTACTAAATTAACCCTTATAGTCCAGAATAAAAACCCGCTCTACCGCATTAACCCTCACAGTTTATAAAATGTAATAGAACACATTACTAAATTAACCCTTATAGTCCAGAATAAAAACCCGCTCTACCGCATTAACCCTCACAGTTTATAAAATGTAATAGAACACATTACTAAATTAACCCTTATAGTCCAGAATAAAAACCAAGCAACACTAAATTAACCCTTACAGCCCAGAAACTAAATATACGTGATGGAGCACCAAAAAAGGAAAATGCATACATTTTATATTTGCCTATTTTATTTTAATTTTTTATATTTCACATTTATGTCAGTTCTATGAGCAGTTTACAAATAAATCTGTTTAGATTCCGTTTGAAAAATAAGGCTCAACCATGATTAAATAATCCATCATTTTAAAGAATGATGAAAAAACTTAAACGTCCTTAATATTTTTTTTTTTAACGTGCGGCTTACGGTTTCACAACTTTTCTTCACTTTCAGAGAGAACAGGATATGAGAATGAGTGAAATGGGTGCCCGTGGAGCCGTTAATATGGGAGGTATGATCAGAAACAATTATGTAGTTAGTTTTCTAAGGTACACAATTTTTACTGTATTTAGTATTTTTACTGTAATTGAGAGTATTTGCAACCCTGCTGTATTTTATCTCAAGAGTGCGTGACTTTGTATGTTGCAGTTTCTTATGAGAATTTAACCTATTTTATCTTCTCACACTCAATTTTTCAATAATTAGTTTTGACTCAAACACAGTCTGAAAATTGTACATTGAGAAATTCATTGCAGTTGAACTATTGGTTGGATAATGTAAAGACTGACCGATAATCGATTTTTACTCAATATTTAAGTTTTTCTACTTAAAAATGTAGACATTGTAATATTTCCATTAAAATAGTAATTGCTATAAAAACAGTAAGTTGATTTTGTGTAAATTGATACGCTGTTAATATTCAGTTCCCTTTAAAAGGCAATACAAAGAAAATTCAGATGGTTAGATTTTTTTTTAAATGAGTTTACCCTGATTACCATATTGAAGAATTTAGCTAATTTTAATTAAAGCACAACTATGTTATTTGCAAAGAGAGAGTTGAATTAGAGTATTGAGAGTTATAAATAAAAAAAATTAGTTATCATTTGTAGAAAAACAAAACAATGCATAAATATTGGTTCTTCATATCGGTTATCGGTCACAAAAAAATCTTTATAATTGGTATGATTTTTAAAAAACAATATCAGTCGATCTTTAAAATGCAGTCTTTACTTTTGTCTGTATTTTAAAGCAGCATTTCTTATGTATAATCATGTATAGTAAGGAGAAAACTATTTGATCCACTACTGATTTTGTACATTTGCCAGCTGGCAATAATTCAGACTATATTTTTTTTGGTAGGTTTCTTCTGAAAGTAAGAGACGGAACAAAAACATTCAGAAAAATTAATTAAAAAAAAAAATTTAAAAAAAAAATGATTAGAGCTCCTATTAAATAGCCTTTTTTTTCTGACCAAAACCGGCAAGCTAACTACGAATGTTAGAGACAAAATTGTAATTTGCTATAAAACCATCACCAAGCAGCTGGGAAAATATTCACCAAGAAAAGGATTAACACACAGATCCAGTAAAAGAACAAAAGTCTTCAGTTAAGGCCTACAGCACCCACAAGGTTCCCGTGTTCAGGAAAGCGTTTTTATACATCTGAAGTATTGTGGTTTTGTGGTCAGATGAGAGGAAATTCAATCTCTTTGGTTGTGATCTGAGATGATGACCCAAAACAAAAGAGTAGCTGAAGAAGAAGCAGCAGCACATTATGCTCCTGTCTCTAGATCTTAATTCCAATAGAAACTCTGTGGAAGCTTTATGACTTGGAAAGGATCTGCAAAGAGCAGTGGGACAAAATCCCTCCTATAATGTATGCAAACTTTGTGCCCAAACTTAAATTGTAAGGGTTTTGTCATCTATGCTTGTTTTGCAAAGGGTCAGATACTTATTCCATTTTTGAAAAAGCAAATCAATTTATAACTCTGGATGTTTTTGTTCATATTCTGTCATTGTAAGAATAAACCTACCATTTCTTTCCCCCCCCCCCTCTCACTGTATTTGATATAATTGCTACTCACTTTATAAAGGTATTATATTGTGACTATATATATATATATATTAAGAGAGGACATTTACACAAGCTGAGTATTTCTCAAATTCAGATTTTTTTTTATTAATTGTGGCAGGTATTTATTTATACACACACACCACTTGCTTTACATACTATTATATAATAAATAGCCTGCAGTCTACTGCAAAGGCTGATGGAAACTTCTCATTTAATATTGGTCATGCATTGTCTTGTGTAGACTCTTTTAATCCTGCCACCGCGGTTAGCGGTAACCAGGGCTCTGCTCAAATGATGGGCATGGGCATGTCAGGCCGGGGTGGAGCCATGGGTCCAGAGGGATCATCAAATATGGGGGCACCCCTCATTCAAGATAACGGAAATATGGTAACGTATCAGTGCCATTGTTTGTTACCTTTTTTTGGTTGTGATTGACATCCTTATCTAAAACGGCTCACACTTTTATTGGTTTACAGCAAAACACAGTAAAGACATTTGTTTTCACTATTAGTCATGCAAGTCATTGTTACAGCTAAATTCATCCTAACCAACTCCAGAATTATTGGCACCCTTAATAAACATAGGAATAATTAGAGATAATGTAAACAAACTGAAAATAGTTATAACTATCAAACTAGCATAACTACTACATTACTGGAGAGGTGGTGGCTCAATTGGTAAGCTGTTGGACCGCTAAGAAATTGATGGTGCTGGTTTCCCAGAGCACCGTGCTAAACCATAATTGCTCAGTTGTATGAAAGAAAAATTAAACAAATATGGGTCGCTCTGGACGAGTGCGTAAATTACAAAAACTGCATTTGACAGGCACCCTTATCCAGAGCGATTTACTGCGCAATTAAGGGCCTTGCTCAGGTACTCACTGTGGTGGCTTGGTGGTGCTGGGAATCGAACAGTCTTTCTGGTATTACTCCACCAAGCCACCACTTCCCCCACAATTATGTATTAAATGGTATTTGAAGTTCACTGCGATAACCTTCAGGGAACATGTCCTAAAAGGTTTTCTTGACTTTGAAATCTTGAAGATTTTGGGGTCTAAATAAAAACGTTACAAGAATGTCTTATTAGATGGATCTTATTTCTTCAAGACTATTGTAGCTAGTTTAAAGAGTAATCTGGAGAACCCTTACTTTGGGTATGCTTTGGATGTGTACAATTGTAGTTTAATTTATTTGGTCTAGACCAGAAGGTCCAATCGCGGAAAAATTTATTTGATCCCCTGTCGATTTTGTATGTTTGCCCCATGACGTTATTGATCAGTCACTGATGTCTGGTAATGCAGTAAAACTCCCACAGATGTTTTTGTTGTCATAGGCAGCATTCATTCTAATGTTAAGTAGATGCCAAAAAGATACAATTTGATCTATTTAATCTAGGTTTCCTGAATCATTCAGTTCATTCAAGAGGAATCTTGCAGGCACTGCTGAATTTCAGCCCTGCTTGAGTCCCCTCTGCATTGAGATCAATACGATCCTCCAGTGTAGTTATGCGCTGATCTCACTGTTCTTATTTTTCCTCAAAATCCACAAGCTGAGATCTTGCAGAGACCCCCAGACCAAGGGAAACTGAAAGTTATTTGTGTTACTCCATTTCTGAATAATCATAACTTTTGTCACCTTCTCACCAAGCTGGTTGGCAATAGTCTTGTAGCCTTTTCCAGCCTTTGTCTCCTTGGATAGTATGTTGGTCTTAGAGAGAGGGGTTTTTTTTTTAAATGCTTTATTTGCCTCACTTTTAAATTGTAGGCATTTGGCAGTTGGTTAATATGCAAAATCGGAAGGGGCTCAATTTTTTTCCTCCCTGTGTACATTTTATTCTGGTATATTTATTGTTCACAATCATTTTAAAGGCACAATGTTGCCAATGGGATGTCAAGTAATGCCAATAGTTGCACATGTGACTACCAAAGAAGGTTAGAAGTTTTAACCATTTTTAACAAGGGTGCCAATAAACGTGTAACTTAAATGTTTTAATGTCTCAGTTTTAGTTTATGAGCAAGGGTACTTGGATACATCACTGCTTAGTAACCAGAATGAAAAACATCAAAGTTTTCCCTTAATGATGAGGTTTTAAGAAAGCTTATAATGTAATCAGAGCAAAAACATTAATGCTGCAGTGCCAACAGTGATTAAGTTTTGTTTTTGTTTTTTTGCCCCATTGCTTGATAATATACACAGTGGATATACAACGATCAGGCATAACAGTATAACAATTGACAGAGTAAAGTAAATAACTGATTATCTCTCTATCATGGCACCTGTTAGTGGGTGGAATGCATTAGGCAGCAGGTGAACACTGGGTCAATATAGTTGATGTACTAGGCGTAAGCATTTGAGGATAACTACATGGGCCAAATTATATAATTGACGCTAGAGAAGAGTCAAGAGGATCTCCAGCAGCTCTTGTGTTGAGTTCCTGTCCTGTGATAGGCAAAATAAACTTTCTGTTAAAATTGGTCTTTGTGAGGAAGTGGTGACCCGGTAGCCAAGGCTCATTGCTGCTTGGTGACACATGGGATTATTTGGACATATCACCCACCTAAGCAGTCTTACAGACCATGCACCCCCTTTAATGGAAAGAGTATTATTTGAGGGCGGTTTCCACTTTTTCCATGATTATGCACCCTGCCACAAATCAAAAGTTGTTCAGGATGATTTGAAAAGCAGAACAGGAAGTTTAAGGCCTTAACTTGTACTCCTCATTCCAGTCAGTTTCTGTCGGTTGTGCCAGGCAGACAAGTCCAATGTACTGAGGCTCCACCGTAGTAAAACTTTCAGGAGTCTAGCGGGGTCCATGTCTAAACAGATCAAGACTGTTTTGTCCGAATTATGTGAGCTAACACAATATTAGGCAGGTAGTCATAATTTTATGCCTGATTGCTGTATAGTCATTATTAAGCTTACCGTAGTAGCACTTTTTACTATTTCTTTACCTTTTGTGCATATCCATTCGGGCGTCATAGCCTTATATCATTCATTTGTTCATTTAAATAGGACCTAGTTAAGGTATTGTTGTTGTTTTTTTGCTGTGGAAAGCCTAGTTTAGCTGCCTCCTAAATTAAATATTGGCTTGTATAAGAGCCTTATCAATTCATTTGGTCATTTAACATCCCAGAAAAGTAATTTTCTGTGTGATTTAGATAATGATATAAAATTTGGGAGTTTATTTTTCTGGCATGTTCTTGACCATAACATTGTATGTTAGTAAATTGTGTGTGTTTCTTTCTTAGTAATTCTTTTACCAGTAGAAGATCCTCAGTTTTGTCTCATACACTCTTAATTTAATTAACCACTAATTTGTATTTGTCTCTTTTTTGTTGGTACCTGGACGGGGCTGCTTTTCATCATGTCAACTTGGGGAAATTCTACGTTGTGACATTCAAAACAATCCCACTATTTTTTTCCCTAATAATCTTTGGACTTTACCACTGCAACAAAACTGGCTAATTCTGGATGGACGTTCTTTCTCGCATCATACATGTACTTTATTCTTTTGTCAAACTGTAGCGTAATGAAAGATTTCCTCAGGGAGCACCTGCTCAGATGGGCTCTTCCATTGGTATTCGACCAAATGTTGATTCCCCACAGCAACAACAGTCACCTTTGATTGGTGGTGCAGGTCCTGTGCCTCCTATGGGTGGTCCAGGTGGATTTGGGCGAGGAGATCCTGTTGGGGGCAACTTTGATGGGCCTAATAACAAGCGGCGTCGATACTAATTTTTTCCCGTTATGATGACAATTTTAGTTGTTTGATCCAAAATATCTGGAATCTTTTTAATGTCCTTTTCAGTGGCTCCGATCTTACGCAATAAGTAGTGTTCAGCATTGTCGCAAGTATCTTAGACATGGCATAAATCAGTCGATCATAAAATAAAAACTCACCGCTGTGCATATGAAAATTTATAACCAGTTCCATTTGGTCTGCTTAGTCCTTTTCTAAACCTTTGCTTCTTGTCATAAAATCACGCTTCGAAATGACCATCAAATTCAAATATTTTAACTATTTTTACAGTTTGCAAGATTATATTTGATTTCATATATAATATTGTGGATTTAATTTTCCCTACTTTGTTTGACTTGTATATGTTTAGTTCGAATGAGAGCTATACCACTTCGTGCAAAGAAAACAGAAATTTAACATGTTGTAAAATCTGAAATGAGCAGAAACCTAAAAATCAAGTTTTACTAAACAGATATTTTTTTAAAAATCATTATACACTCATTATACACATTATACAACATGCTTTAAACAAAATTGTGCCTGTTTCCAATCAAGGGGTTTTAAAATTGCATATAACTTCATTAAATCCCATGTTATTGTTGTAGTATAGCTTTTTGGCAAAAGCATGTTGCTCAAGCCTTCTTATGTGTATGGTGAATGCTTATTTCAATTGCTCCTGGTCTATAGATAGTGATGCCAGTGTTTGTGATGTAGAATGTGCATGCTGTTAAGCAGTCATTTTTGTTTAAGTAAGTAATATGAATATTCTGGGTTATTTTCCTTTTTTTTTAATGATAGTTCTTGAATAAAAATTACTTTCAAAGTTAGTTTTGTGCATTGAAACATGAGAAAATTTTGTCCATTAATTCAGTGTGCGAATTGTGCAAAATGTTCAGCCGATGTGTTTTGTTTTTGTTTTTTTAATTAAAAAACCTTTAAGTACTGTCACAACATAATGCTTGGTAGAAGTAAAACTCTTCGCACTTTTGAGTTTTTAGGCAACATATAATACTCCGTCTTTTGCCACCATTCGTGTTATACGAGGGCGTGTCAAAAAGATATTAGACAGGTGAACAAATGACAGCACAAGCTCTCTGTGATTGTGCAAGGAGACCTGTGCATCTATTGTTTTGAATGTTTGATATCTCAATGAATAGCTAAAGGGGGAAAAGTAAATCAAAAACTTGAACATTATTTTTGAAAAAATGTGTAACGAAAAATATTCATAAGACATTGAAGGCTATGGCTTTAATTCAACTACAGTTGTATTAATATTACCTTTATGAAAGTTCAGCAGGCATAAAGACCAGAGAGACTTTTAAAAAGGCAGAAGACATGATGGCTTCATATCTCATTCAAATCGTCTCCAAAATGGCAGATCTTGTCTTTCTAGTATTAATTTCTAAATGCATACCTTTAGTGTTCCAAAGAAGCACTGGAACTGATGGAATTGTGATTCCATCCGAGTTTGCTGCATATCTGGCTATGTAAATGCAGTGCCTTTAATAGCCACATAAGCAACAGAAAAGAATCACTGAGCAATAGAAGATTGCCTGTCATCACATGTTCAAATAATTTCAAATCTATAATCTAAATCAGCATATGAGAATACCCGCGAAACATTATAGTACCAAGTTGCACTATGGAATACATCAAGTCAATAGACTGTAATATTTTCTGGATGTTCCTTAATAATGAAGGTTTAAGATTTCAACTTACAGGATTTAAAGGACATGCTGCCACCATTAGACACCAAAACACTTTTTTGGATGTGTACTATATCCTATCGGGTCTAATGAAGGATTACTGAATTTGATCCATTGATAGTCGAAATAAAGAATTGTCTGTTTGTCTCTAAAGGCGGGAATGCAAATTATTAAGTCAATTAATCTAATTCAAATTTTATTTGTACATGCCTGAAATTATTTATAACTCTGGCAAATTTTGACTTGGTTATTTGTATTCAACCAGCAAGAGTTTCTTTGACCAGAAATTGCACAGACTTCTCCCAAAAAAATAGAAATTGCACAAGAGGCATTATTTTAGATTTTTTTTCCAGGTAATATTTACATGTAAACTAAATCTGGCATGTCCAAAAATCTTGTTTATTACAGGATGCTATTAATCAGATGCTTCACTGGTATTTTTGCCCATTCGTTGGAGGGTCTCCTTGCCATTAACCTGATCTTTATCCCCCACTGCAGAGTCTCAATTGGATTAAAGTCTAAACAAAACATTAATGGGTTTTTTTCCCTCTAACTTTTTCAGCCCCACTTTTGCTTTGTGTTTTGGGTCGTTGTCGTGCTGAAGACTCTAATGGTGCCCAAGTCCTAGTTTCTCTACAGACTGTTTGATGTGAATCCCAATGTAGTGCTCCTTTTTAAGGCGTTTACTATGATTAGGTTCCATGGTCTATTGGCTGAAAAACACTCCCAAAGCATCAAATTGCCACCACCAAGCTTTATAGTGTGGATGGTAATCTTAGATTTGAAACAGGCTTCTCTTTACATCAAATATTCAAATCTTTACATCATTGTGGCCGATTAAATCTTTGCTTTATCAGACCATAAAACCCAAGATGATTATTTGAAATGCCAATCAAACTTTTGTGTGCTTTACTGGAGAAATGGCACCCTCCTTTGGCTGCATAGGTGGAACCCAGTGTCCGTTTGGCTGTCTGCCTTGAAATGTTGCCACCTGCAAAGCCAAATTTACCAGGATGGCCTTGGTGATGATTCTTGAAGTTTTTTCCACCTCTCACTAATCTCCTGGTGTCACATTTTTCTTCTGACCACTCTGAGATTTTCCATAGTGCTGAACGTATTGTATTTTTTTAAATAATACTTTGCAGTGTAGATATGGCCTTACAGCCCTTTTTTCTAACTTGTGTGCAGTCCCCAGAGAGGTCCTCTGCAGGTCCCCCTTTTGTCCTCTTAATGGCTATCCTCAAACCAACAGCAGGAAGCTTCTGCTTTCCATTTGTTGAGTTAAAAACAACTGTTCCCAGAATAAGTAGCATGATTTAGGACAGCTTGGGTTATTTGGAATGGATTTTCCTATAGACTGTGACAGTTTGCATTATATAATGAATAATTTTTGGACATTTTGGCAATTTTTTTTAATCTAAATAACAACGATTCCTCTTGTACACCATTTTATGTTTCTCATGTTTCTGGTAAAGTAAAACCGGACTGCTTGAACACAAGTAAACTTTAATTCAAAATGTGATGGGGATATAAATGTCTACAAGCAGTTTTACACAGAAGGTGGTAAGTCAACACAGTTCTACATGTAAGCTTGGTGCAGAGTGAGTCCCAGCTTTTTTGCAGTTCTTTTCTCCTTTTAGAGGGAGAGAGATATTAATTTAGTGTGTATATTAAGTGTGTACTAGTTTGGAACATATTATGCTGTGAACTACAGCAAGACTAGCTATGACTATGCATAAATAAAAGGGCCATAAGGGAAAGTGTAAAAAAAAAAAAAAAAAAAAAAACCAGCAGCATACAAAGATAATAATTCACTAAAAATCAATATCCATGATGGAATCCCAAACTGGAATTGGACAATTGTTCCTGTAGGGCTTTTTAAGAGAAAGCTCTGCTCCTGCTGTCGTTTTCAGTATTTTGGGTACTAATAACAAATAGCTTGTACCATTTGATCTCGATAGGCATGGAGGAACATAATGGTGCAAAAGTTCACTCGGATACTGTGCATGAGACCATTAAGTGCTTTTTAGATCAGTAATACTATTGTATAATCAACATAAGATTTGATGGAAAATGCAGAGCGATTTAAAACGGAGGTAATGTAATTTTTTCTAGATCTAGTAAAGAATACTGCTGCTGTTTTCTAAACTATATGGAGATTATTTATGTACTTGCTAGAACACCCACACATTACATTAGTCTAATCGGGATGTAACAAAAGCATGAACTAGTTTTTTCTGTATCCTATAACATGTCTATTGTTGTCAATATTTCTAAGGTGAAAGAATGCCATCCTGATAATGTTATATTCATTAACCTTGGAGGAAAGTCAACAAACACACCAACGTTTTTGACTGTTGTGCACATTAAGACTGAAAGACAATCTAAAAACATAGCATGGCCGTTTACTTCTAAATTCATGTGGTCCTACAAAGATAACTTCTATCCTATTAGAATTAATTAGAAAGAAGTTAAGCGGGTGATGTGGTGGCATAGTAGTTAGCATGGTTGCCTTAACAACAAAAAGGTTCCGGGTTTATTTTTGTGCAGAGTTTGCATGTTCTCCTCGCGCTTGTGTGAGTTTCCTCCGGATACTCCAGTTTCCAAAACAAGCACAGTCCAAAAACAAGTACGTTAGGTAGATTTGGTGAGTCTAAATTGCCCATAGGAGTGAATGTGTGTGAGTAGTTGTTGCCCTGTGACAGACTGGTAAACTGTCTAGGGTGAACCCCTGCCTCTCGCCCTATGTGCGTTGGGATAGGCGCCAGCAGACCCCTGTGACCCCAAATTAGGGAATAAGCGGGTAAAATGAATGAATGAAGTTATTAAGCATCCAATGTCTGTTACACACTCCCAAAACATTGATCATCTGGCTTTGCTGAAACACAGTTATTATCAGTGTAGCATCAGCATGGTGGGGTTGAACAGCTACTACCATGTTTACATGTATATGTTAAATAAGACACATTATTTCCACTTAAACGCAGCATTATATCGAAGAAAAAGCAGAGGGCCTGAGATGGAACACCAAACTCGAGCAGTGAACTTGGGAACAAAACGGATTTGGATAAAGCTGGTTACATGGGAAAATGTGCGGTTGTTGGTAGGAAAAGAAAATTACAACAGTTGTATTGTTTATTTCCACACAGTTCTTGTTTTGTAAATTGATAAGTTGAGTTAGAATAGATGCTGGAGATCTTCAGAACATTCTGGCATGTGAATTTGTTGGCTAAGCTGACTGAACCGATGACTGCCGAAACCTCATTTGGAAACCATGTCCACCCACCAGGTAAAGTAGCCTGTGTTACTCTGTTATACCAATATCCTTACATAGTTGTATTTATTGTAATTCCATTTTTATTAAACATGATTATACAGTTATTAGCAACCATACAGTGGTGTATTTTTCTTCACATATATCACCTTGGATTGTTGGAAGCAGGGCATGTGATTGAACCCAGGTCTTCCTGGTCTCCTGATCAACAATAACAAACTTTATTTGAAAAGTGATGTCATGACACACAACATATACATATATATAGAAATAATAAGCTATTAAGTGATATCCTGGCATATTTATTGTGACTGGCAACATTACCTTGTCTTTTGGTTACCTTCAGTCTCCTCTGCAGATTTTTTGTAGATTAAGATTGTAGATGCTGGTTCACAACCCATTTTCAATCCTCTGAATGAGAGAAGGGGATGTTTGACAGTGGAGATAATCGGCATTCCTTCCCCTCTGAGCACAGCGAGTTGTTTTAAGGCTTTCACTCTGTTCTCATTTAATGTTTCATTTGTTCAGGTTGTTAACTGGCAAACCTTAAACAAGCCTATACATGTGCTTTCTTCACTCCTTCAGATTAATAGTGTGTTACCAGTTGTTTTGTTGCTTGGTGATGATAGTCCCAGCTGTCTCGATATAATTGACAAAACCTTTATACCCATTGGCAGTTGACAGTTTTGTATTTCTTCCACTAGCTGCATCACGACTTTTAACTCATTCCAGAATTGGTCCACTATCTCATCCCTGGACAGCATTCCTGGACAGTACTGTGGTGTTGGCCATGTTGTATAGTTTAGAATCTTAATTATGGATTGCTTCTGTGGACAGGTGACTTATGCAGAATAAAAAGAAACCTGGAAGCCAGAACTGTTGCTGATTTGATGGGTGATAAAATACTTCTTTCATTCATCTAAATGATCTTTTTTTTTTTTTTCAGAGGTGCCCATGTACATAAAGTAATTAAATATTGATTTCCCTCTCTGTATGCTGTAAAGCATGAGCACACTTCCTAATCTCTTAACTCTCACAACCCTTTTATCCTTCAGGTCCAGTTTACATGCCAATTTTTAACCCTTTTCTCTTTTGCCACGTGATCAGCCACATGCAGCCTTGATCAGTTTCTCATTTTCTAATTTGCCTTTATACTATGGACGTTCACATCAGCTTATTTAAGTGACCAACTATTGAATCAATACCTTAATCTTTCTACACTTTTCACCAGCATACAGTGTTGTTCAGCATACAGTTGTTTGCAAAAGTATTCATACCCCTTGAATATTTCTACATTTTCTTACATTATGACCACAAAACAAATATATTTTATTTATTCATTCATCATCTTTTTCACTTATTCCCTAATTCGGGGTCACTGGCGTCTCAGCACACTTAGGGCGAGAGGCGGGTGGTACACCCTGAATAGGTGTACCAACACAAAGTAGGATATAATTGTGAAGTAAAAAGAAAATTATACATGTTCAATTTTTTTTTTTACCAATAAAAAAAAACAAACTGCTGCATGTGGTATAGACAGCTTACACAGTGGAAAGACACCAACGTTGAAAGGTATATCCAAGTTCTAGAACAACATATGCTCCCGTCCAGATGTCAACCTTGTATTTTCCAACATGACAATGCCAGACCACATACTGCATCAATTACAAAATCATGGCTGCATAGGAGAAGGATCTGGGTACTGAAATGGCCAGCCTGCAGTCCAGATCTTTCACCCATTTTAAACATTTGGCGCATCATAAAGAGGAAGATGAACAACTAGAAGACTGTATTGGACAAGAATGAGACAACATTCCTATTCCTAAACTGTCTCCTCATTCACCTGACGTTTGCAGACCGTTGTAAAGAGGGGATTTTATACAGTAGTAAACATGGCCTTGTCCCAACTTTTTTTGAGATGTGTTGATGCCATTCATTCATTCATCTTACCCGCTTATTCCCGAATCCGGGGTCACAGGGGTCTGCTGCGCCTATCCCAGCACACATAGGGCGAAGGGTACACCCTGGACGGGTCGCCAGTCCATCTCAGGGCAACACATAGACAAACAACCATTCACACACACATTCACTCCTGTGGACCAATCCACCTAATCTGCATGTTTTTGGACTGTGGGAGGAAACCGGAGCACCCGGAGGAAACCCATGCAATATCCCGGCCGGGATTCGAACCCAGGACCCTCTTGTTGTGCAGCGACTGTGTTATCCACGACGCCACCGCGCTGCCCTGTGTTGATGCCATGAAATTTAAAATCAACTTAATGATACATTTTCTCAATTTAAACATTTGATATGTCATCTATGTTGTATTCTGAATAAAATATAGAAATTTGAAACATCCACTTTATGGCATTCTGGTTTTATTCACAATTTGTACGGTGTCCCAACTTTTTTGGAATCGGGGTTGTATTCAAGCTATTGCAGAAATGTTTTGTTTTATTTGTTATAGTTGTTTTTTTGCTGGGATGTGTGTCACAGGCGTGACATGTTTTTGTTGGAATAGTATAATGGCTTTTCTAAGCAAGGCAATAGGAGAGTTTTTAGTCTGCGCATCCATATTTATGGATTATATACAAATAATTGTTCATTGCTCTCCTCTTCAACAAATTTTCCAAAAGCAATATGTTCTTATCTTTGAGTTAACTCTAATCCAAAGGTAACCAATAGTACTAAAGGTTTGTTGTCATCTGTTCGAATATGGAAGCACATGGTTGTCAAAAAAAAAAGGGGGTTTGTATGTTGTAGCATTACATTATTTTTTTCACAAACACTGTTCCAGTATGACAATGAACCTGAGCACAAAATCCCTCATCTCCATTATCACATGCTGGGTTATTAGAATGGGAAAAAAACACCAGTGTTCTACACAAAGTCCTGATCTTATCACCACTGAACCCCTTTGGGATGAACTGGAATAACGACTGACCCACCCCAGACCTCCTTACCTGACAGTGTCTGATCTCACTAATACTGTTGGAGCTGAATGAAGAGATATCACACAGTCAAGTAGTACATCGGACTGGAAGGTCTTACTAGAAGACTAAAACTTCATCATCTAGCAAAAATGGAAATCAATCTGAAAGATGATGTTTGAATGGTCCAATGACCAAAACCTTTTGGCAATCAAGTGTATATTAGGGCCCTTCTTATGTGGGCGAAGTTTGATGATCTTAAGCTGACTATCAGGAAAACACTGTTCAAACACTGCATGTCAGAATTGCATGTAGCAAAATGATGCTAAAGATCTTGTGGAAAAGCCAGATGACTATTGTACAGATGAAACAAAACTATTGTAAAGTTATTGTGAATTCTGCACTGAAGCTCTAGAGGAAATGGGTTGTGCTGTAGCATGACATCAAGTGCACAGGTTCCTAGCATACAGCAGGAAGGACCTGACAGTGAAAGACTTGGTACTTTATCCCAGGTCTTCCCATCAAAGCACCTTACCTGTTTGAACCACCACCGTTCACGCCTATGCTTTGAAATAATTTTATAGCAAAATGTTTACAAAAAGTAAAAAAAAACAATGTACATAATTGTTTTTAATATATAGAAATGCACAAATATAAGAATATACAGGAGTAGTTAAAGTAGGTCGCATGCGGCATGATCCCTTTATAATTCGCCCAACTCCTTTAACCATTGCAGAAAGAAACTCTAGTGTTCTGTTCAGTGGAGCAGTAAGTAAACATTACTTTTTGTTGTTGTATTATTACTTAAAATATGTTTAGTTTCCATAAAAAATGGGGGGAGATGCAATGAGACACTACGGTGTTATTAAAGAAAGCTGTTTTGGTTGAAAATGTTTGGCCATAAGATATTATTAAATGTGCTATTCTATTTACATCCACACATTTTGGGGGGTTTTTAATTTTTTAATATTTGCTCATTCGTATTGCTTAAGTTACGTTTTAACGACCGTGGCGTTGTCAAAAAGTAGAGGAGGAGGAGCTGAAGGTGGCAGAGATGAAGATGTTGAGATTTTCATTGGGGGTGACGAGAATGGACAGGATTAGAAATGGGTTTATTAGAGGGACGGCGCATGTAGGATGTTTTGGAGACAAGGTGAGGGAGGCTAG
>JAOTRA010000020.1:1524017-1550404 GCA_026260255.1 Pseudolaguvia tuberculata
TGTAAACTGCCCATACCACACGCACTCATGCAACCCCATACCATCAGAGATGCAGGCTTATAAACTGAGCGCTGATAGCAACTTGAGTTGTCCTTGTCCTCTTTAGTCCGGATGACATGGGGACTAAAGTGGTAGCCTAGTGATTAAGGTGCTGGATTAATACCAGAAAGGCCAGGGTTTGATTCCCACCTCCACCAAGCAACCACTGTGGGCTCTTGAGCAAAGCCCTTAACCCACAAATGCTCAGTTGTAAAAAAAGTAAGTGTAAAAAATGTAAGTCGCTCTGGATAAGAGCGTCTACCAAATGCCTAACATGGTGTCCCAGTTTCCCAAAAAGAATTTCAAATTTTAATTTGTCTGACGACAGAACAGTTTTTCACTTTGCCACAATCTGTTTTAAATGAGCCTCGGCCTAGAGAACACGCCTGAGCTCCTGGATCATGTTGAGATGTGGAGTTTTAGTCGGCGACAGTGACTGGCGCAGTGGATTGTGTTTTCTGGAAGTATTCCTGAGGCTATGTTGTGATTTCTATTACAGTAGCATTCCTGTATGTGATGCAGTCCCGTCTAAGGGCCCAAAGATCACGGGCATCCAGTATGGTCTTCCGGCCTTGACCCTTATGCATAGAGATTGTTCCAGATTCTCTGAATCTTTGGGTGATATTATCCACTGTATATGATGACTTCAAACTCTTTTTTGAAATTTTTTTCTGAGAAACTCCTTTCTGTAATTTTTACCTCAGCATTGCAGCGTATTGGTGATCCTCTGTCCATCTTGACTTCTGAGAGACAGTCACTCTGAGAGGCTCTTTTTATACCAATTTTTTTTTCCAATTGAACTAATAAGTTGCAAAATGTTTCACTTTCAACATTTGATATGATATCTATATTTTATTTTGATTAAAATATTGAAATTTGACACTTCCACTTCATTCCATTCTGTTTTTATTCACAGGTTTATAAATCGAAAAGGTTTTAGAATTTATTTTTGTTTTTAGTAGCCAGAAAGTTTCGGTATCAATCATCATGCGACAGCAGCTAAACAAGACGTCGCATTTTGAATGTTTGCACAGCGCACTGACTCATTCGTCTCTTATTCTCTGTTCTTCTAGTCACATACAGTAACAGCAACTCATCTAAAAAGTTTCAAAAGGTTAAACTCATTTTACATGATATATGTAGGGTGATTGAAATTAGACTATGCATTAAAAACAAGAATTGACTAAGCATGTAAGCTTTTTTTTTTTATCATTCCCAAACATTGATTTAGTTTCATCTCAACATGAACTTTTCAGTACTGTAGGCTGATCAGTTAAATGATATTTATGAGTGTATGAAAATTGTGTATGCATAGGATATTTTGGACCTGGAAACACAGAGATCCTGAACAAAAGAAAGCTATAAGGAACAATGTACAAATGCATGAATGTGTCTGGTCTTTACATTGGTACATGGCACACCAGCTTTAATGTTGCAATGTTTTGTGAACAGATCATCAACCAACTTTAAGCTGAAAGCACAGACACGAGTTTGTGAAATGTGGACTGCAGACTGCATGGAGGAAGTGTGTGAGGGGAGCACATGCCTTGACAAAAGCTTTGTGATGGGTTGGCCAACTTGCAACTGTGTAGCCACTTTCAGGTATAAAATACATTTTTTTGTTCATCTATTTCCATCATTTATCAGATTAAATCTTCCAAATGCATGCATACATTCACTTTATATACTTACATACATCTATATACAGAATCTTATATACAGGATCTCATATACAGGATCTCATATACAGGATCTCATATACAGAATCTTATATACAGAATCTCATTTACAGGATCTAATACACAGAATCTCATACACAGAATATCATATACAGGATCTCATATATAGGATCTCATATACAGGAACTCATACACAGAATATCATATACAGGATCTCATATACAGGAACTCGTACACAGAATATCATATACAGGATCTCATATATAGGATCTCATATACAGGAAATTCATACACAGAATATCATATACAGGATCTCATATATAGGATCTCATATACAGGAACTCATACATAGAATATCATATATAGGATCTCATATACAGAATCTCATACACAGAATATCATATACAAGATCTCATATATAGGATCTCATATACAGGAACTCGTACACAGAATATCATATACAGGATCTCATATATAGGATCTCATATACAGGAACTCATACACAGAATATCATATACAGGATCTCATATACAGGATCTCATATACAGGATCTCATACACAGAATCAGGTGGCAGGTGTATGAAATTTGGAATCAGTCTGGCGAGTGTGAAAGAAATAGTATGAGGTTGCCAGTGTTTTCAGTTTTAATGAATGGACAGAATCCATGAACTTTATCTGGCAGTCGTGTCATCTGTATGTTTACATACTGCAAAAATTGACAGAGATATAAACTTTGTGACAAGAAGGTCCCGGGCATTGGTTTTCTCTGGGTACTTCGGTTTCCTCCCACAGGCCAAAAACATGTACATTAGGTAGATTGGTGATTTTAAATTTCCCATAGGAGTGAATGTGAGTGTGTGTGGTTGTTTGTCTATATGTGCCCCTGAAATGGACTGCAGTATTTCTTTTAGACAGGTATGAAATATAGAGTGATTTTATTTTGTTGTGTTTCGATAGTGAAACAAGGCTAATGCAGTTTGCATATACAACAGTTTTACTGCACCTTTAACCTTCCTGTTGTCTTCTGGTCAAATCTGTTATATCATAAAGAGTTTAATATAATTAGAGTTTTTGTAATATACTTGCCAAGTTAACATGTTGTAAACAGTGAACAAATGTTGCAGTGTTGATAGTGTTTAAACAATACAAGGGTTAAGTCTTTATTCTAAGCTTTAATGGATGTCTGGTGGTTTATTTGTAGGGCGTGCGCTAGTCTAATGAGATGCTTAGATGAGCCTTCGTGGAAATGGGCTATTAGAAGAAATAGACATGTGCGTTGTCTCTCTGGAGCTAGTTATCTATCTGTTTAACTCTGTCTGTCCACCTCTCTGTCCACCTGTCTTTATTTGTCTGCCTGCCTGCCTGTCTGTCTGTCTGTCCATCTGTCTATCTTATTGATTTTATTCTCTAGCCTAAAAGTAGCCATGTTTCTAGTAATATGAGCGATGACCTATTTTGTTGGTTTGAATGTTTTTTCTTTGCTCCACAGTTCAGTCGAGCAGAAGGAGAGATGGCTTTCCCTTATAAAAAGGTACCTCGAAGTACAAAACTTCTTATGTGTCCATATAAAAGTAATGTGTCCATATAAAAGTAATGTGTCTATGTTGTTCTTGAAAGTTGTATTTCTCAGCAACACCATTTTACATTTACTTTGATTGTGTCTTTGCCTTTAATTTTTCTTTCAGTCGAATAAAAGAGGAAAAGGAAAAAGATAATCCCAAAACAATCCCTCTTAAAGTGCATGCCAAAGACATAGGCATCTTATCCTATGTAAGTTTTTTTTATACTTAAGTAAAATATGGCTTTCTTAGGCTGTTGCTGATCAAACGCTGATTTTGTGTTGGTTCAGAAAACCATTGCTGTGAGTAATTCCGACAGTGCCAATGAAGTCGTTCGTCTAGCGCTACAACAGTTTGGGATTGTTGTAAGTAGTACGACTTTTTTTCCCCCGTGTATACTGACGTAGCTGCTGGGTGTAAAGCTAAGCAGAAACACTTGAGGTTCATCTTAGGCAACAGTGACTGCACAGACACCTACTTAATCAACTAACTGTACACAAAATTCCAACGCACTTCAGTTTACTTTATATTTATAGCCAAACTGTAAATACCTTTCCAAAGAGAAGATATGCCCTCATATGGTTTCTTATATAGGTTAGTGGTGCAACCTGGTGCACAACTTTTCCTCGAATGTGTTTATCTTTGGCATACAGGGCTCTGTGAAGGACTTCCAACTGTGGGTGAGTTCCAGGAAAGACAATGCTCCTTACCCGCTGATTGGTAAGTGTGCTATAAATATTTTTTATTTTTTACAAAATAAAACTTTAAATTGTTGCTAAGCATTTTTTTATTTTTTATTAGGGATAATACACTAGGTTCGGTTTAGGGATAGCCATGGAAGATGTGATTAAAACACTTATTTTTTTATTATTCCTATTTTTGCCATAGTCTCTGGCAAATCCCAAACAATTATTTTACCAATAATTGTAATAATTTATTGAGATATTTGTTTGCACATTACATTAAACAACAATCAGTAATCCACACATGAGATCTGATATCATCATCATCTTTATTTTCATTATTATCATCATCATCATCCAGTTTGTCTAAAATAAATTTTTTCATCTTCTTACCCACTTATTCCCTAATTCAGAATCACAGGGTTTTGCTGGAACCTATTCTAGTGAACCTAGGCCGAGAGGCAGGGGTACACTATGGACATGTCACCAGTCCATCTCAGGGCTCACATAGACAAACAGCCACTCACATACACATTCATTCCTAAGAGCAATTTAGAATCACCCAATCAACCTAATGTAAATGTTTTTGGACTGTGGGAGGAAACTGGAGTACCCGGACGATGCGTGGAGAACATGCAGGCCGGATGATGATTCTGATGTTAATAATGATTATGATGAGATCAGATTTCATTCATAATTTCTTTGGATTATTACAATTAATGGCATTATCAATGTTTGGATCTTTCAACCGAATTAGCCAATCGTGCAGTAGTATTAAAAAATGTGTGAAATCACTGTGCTACCACTTCCCCACTATGTCCTCAGAGTAAAACCTCAGGTTGTTTCTCTGCTGTGTTACCGTAACCTACCTATTCACTTAAAAAATTTTCCATGTCATTGTCTATCTTTGGTACTTATCTGACCATCATCTGACCATCTCAAGTTATTTCTAGCCACAGAACTTATGTGAATTGAATGTAAGTTTACAAACTGATGTTTTCCCCAATTCTAATCTTTGATGGTACCATTAACTAAAGCGGCCACCAGGCTGGCTTTATTGTAAAATAATGAAGTTGATGAATAAACATTTACATCATTTGGTAGACACTCTTATCCAGAGCGGCTTACATTTGATCTCTTTTGTACAACTGAGCAGATGTGGGTTAATAGCCTTGCTCATGTGCTCACAGTGGTTGCTTGTTGGAGGTGGGAATCGAACCCCGGTCTTTCTGGTATCAGTCCAACACCATAACCGCTAAGTCACCACTTCTCACATAGGAGAATATCCTGGGGAATGTAGATACATGAATCTTTAGATAAATTGACAATACAGAATGTGTAAGTGAATTTCTGTTGTCTCCTCCCATTTCTATGTACAGGTCATGAATTTCCTTTCAGTATACAGATGAGCCATGTAAGAGAGCCTTTAGATGAAACTGTGATGCAGTGTGATGAAATAATTGCAGCTGAAAAACAAATGGAGCTTCTGTTTGAGCAGTTGCAGTCGGACAATCAGTGCCAATTCATCCTGAGGCCAAGTCGGGTCGCTGTGGGCCACTCCTTTGTTGGTAAATGCATTTTTTTATTTCATAGCTCAATGCCCTTCTATTTTATAGAAAGGTACTCTTAATTAAAAAACTGGGACACCAGATCCACTTTTTTAACATCATATTCCAGATATAAGTTTAATCTTACTCCTGTAAAAATCTCCTGTAAAAAGACTTTCCACTAGATTTTGTCATATGACTTGTGTTTGTTTAGCATTTGTGAAATCAGACACTAAGTTGGGTAAGGAGATCTTTGGTGCAGTAGATGTTCCAGATGTTCCTCAAAATTTTTGCATGAAGTTGAGTTCAGAACTTTCTGTAGAATGCTAAAGTTCTTCAGTCAGAACACAGCATGTCTTTATGGAGCTGAGAGGGGCATGGACACACTGGGACAATCTTTGGGCCTCCTAGTTTCAATTAAAAGAAATCTAATGTTTCAGCTTATAGAGAGATCTCAGACAACAGTTTTGGGAAGAAACAATGAAGTGTTCTTGATAAGTGTCCACAAACGTCTGCCAATAACGTGTATAACCAGCATATATGAATGCATGGATAAACATAAATGACTTCTACATACTGTCTGTGTTGATTTTCTCACATTCCAAGTGGATCCAGACCAGAAGCCGTTCAAAAGACGGCGGTCACTCATCAACTGGGCTTTTTGGCGTGGCTCGTCCAATCAGCTGGATGACCCTCCTTTATCACCACATCTATCCACAACTGATAAGCTCTTTGGCCAGCCCCTCAACTTGGTATGCAAGGATAACAACCTTCCAAAACCAATCATGGTGAGTGTAGGAATTCAGACTTGTAATATTCAGACACTTAAAATCATGCTGGTAGAATCCAGCAGCCAATATTTCAGTGCAATTCTGCCAAATTTATATTTTATAGTGTACCAGGCATTTATTAGTAGGGTTAATAAAACCCTTTAAAAGGTATTTGGCAGAATTATATGCATTTTCAGAATTATATACAACTGAGCAGTTGGGGTTAAGTGCCTTGCTCAGGAGCCCAGCAGTGGTAACTTGGTAGTACTGGAAATTGAACCACCAATATTTCAGGTAGCAGTCCAACACCTTAACCAAGAGGAGCTGCCCCTCCTCTTTTTCTCTGCTTAAAAAGGTATTATTATTATTCTGTTAATGTTTATTTTAGTCCATTTTTCCAACCAACAAATAGAACATATATAGACTAGACTCCAGCAGGTGGGTTAGAAGGTCTCAACTCTCTGAACCTGGAGAAAATTACCAGTCCACACACACTAATTGGAAAAAAAAACTTTGATAAAAATACGACACAATACAATACAACACAAATCTCTCTGTCTGTCTCTTGCTTTTTCTCACTGTCTGTCTCTGTCTCTCTCTCTATGTGTGTTTGTCTCTCTCCCACTTTCTCTTTCTGTCTTCTCTATCTTTCTCTGTCTCTCAGTCTTTTAAGACTTTCTTAGACTTTCCTAAGATGGAAAATAGAATAAATAGAAAAAGCCCTCACTCATGTAATAGTTTGTTAGTTAAGATGATCTGCTGATAGGGAGTTTGTTTGTTTAATTCCCAGGATTGCTTGGCTCCTAAGTAAAAGCCTTAACCTCTAGTTGTTCATGTGTATAAATAAGAATTGATTGAGAATTAACCCTGATGGATTTTGTGACCCTTTGCTAATACATGAATGTGTCCATTGATGAGCAGTTGATATACAGTTGTTAGACTGACAGTTGTCACGTCAAGATATCAGGAATTCCTTCCCACATCTGGACTTGTGTATGAATGATATAGTCCATAATGTATATCAGATTTTATTTTCTTTCTCTGTAGGACATGCTGGTGTTTTTATTCCAAGAGGGGCCTTTCACAAGGGGAATTTTTCGGCGCTCTGCTGGGGCCAAAGCCTGTAGAGAGCTGAGAGACAAGCTGGACTCAGGAATCCAGGTTGTTCCGATGAGCAGACAATCCATCTTTGTGATTGCTGCTGTATTAAAGGTAGGAGACCTTTATAAATAAATAATGATATGACCAGAACATTCATTCATTCATTCATTCATTCATTTATCTTCTTGCATGCTTATTCCCAAATTCGGGGTCACGGGGGTCTGCTGCGCCTATCTCGGCACACATAGGGCGAGAGGTGGGGATACACCCTGGACGAGTCGCCAGTCCATCTCAGATGACCAGAACAAATTCACAAAATCATGGTGGCCAATAACCACTCTGATTCAATCAAATTAGCCTACTGTATGCCGACTAAGCGTGGTTTCTCATGAAATTTTTTTCCTCCATTCTATCACGGATAGAGTTTTGGTTCCTTGTTGCTGCTGCCTCTGGCTTGTTTAGTTGGAGACTATGGAGTACTTATCTTATTGAGTTTTTAAGTAGGGCAGGGTGGTGGTGTAGTGATTAGCATGGTCACCTAATGACAAGGAGGTCCCAAGTTCGATTAGCGGGCAAGGGGGTCTTTCTGTGAAGATTTTGCATGTTTTCCCAGCGCATAAGTGGGTTTTCTCAGGGTTTTCTGTTTCCTCCCACAGTCCAAAAACATATACATTAGATTAATTAGTGATTCTAAATTGCCTACTGGAGTGAGTGTATGTGGTTGTTTGTATGTATGGACCTGCGACGAACTAGCAAACTGTCCAGAGTTTACCCTATGTGCGCGGGAATAGGCTCTAACAGACCCCGGTGACCCTGAATTGGGGAATAAGCGAGTTGGAAGATGAATGAGCCTTTAAGTAAAAGCAATTGTTTAAAAGCCGCCATACAAATAAAATGAGTAAAGTAACCAAACATAATTCACCTAAAAGCAACTTCAAACAACAACACTACACTTTAGACAGCTTTCCTTAAAATATCACTGTAATCAAATGTGTATTTGTGTATCTGATGTAGGATTTTCTACGTAGCATCCCGGGCAGCCTGCTGTTGTCAGACCTGTATGAGAACTGGATGGCCACCATGGATATGACAGATGAAGCTGAAGACATTCATCTAACAGCCATTCAGGGGTACCTTATACCACACCTGGATTAGAAATCTAACATCACAGTCTGATGTTTAGCAGTAACATGAAAAAATGTACTGATCTTTAATTTTTTTTCTTCTGCAGTTTAGTGAGGTCTCTTCCTACTGAGAACATCCTGCTCCTGAAACATGTTTTGGCAGTGCTCTACAACATTCAGCTTCATGCTGAAGACAACCAGATGAATGCCTTTAACTTGGCTATATGCATTTCTCCTAGCATGCTTTGGTCTTCAGCTCCTAGCACCCCAGAGATGGAAGGAGAAAGTACCAAAAAGGTTGGATTGTATTCAGATAATTAATACTGATTTATTGATATTAAAATAAAATTTTGACATAGCACTTAAACTTTACATTTACAGCATTTAGCAGACACTCTTATGCAGAAAAAATGCTTTGAATTACATCATTTCATCAGCTCAATCTTAGCTCATTACGTCAGGTAATCAGGTATTTGAGAAGAGGTAGATCTTCAGTCGTTTCTCTGGGAAGACGGTCAGTGACATTGATGGAAAATTTATTCCACAATCTTGATGCCAGAACAGAGAAAGGTCTGTTAGAAAAGAAATCTATGTGAAGAAAGTGTGGGAAGTGGTGGCTCAAATGGTTTACCAGCAAGACATGGGTTCAATGTAGCCACTATTGGGTTCTTGAGCAAGACCCCAGGGGCACTGCATCATAGCTGACTCGGACCCCAATTTCTTACGATAGGAGTTTTACTATGCTGTAAAGTCTATGTATGGCATTTACAGTTACATTTCTAGAGGCAGACCAACATTGTTTGGTGGTGGGACCAGTCAAATAGTACTTGTGGATCTGAGGAAATGCTCTAAGAGGGAGCTGCTTGGTTTTGTTGTTTGGGTGGGGTTTTTTTTGTTTGTTTGTTTTGTTTTTTGCTTTGTAGGCAAGCATTTGAATTTTGAGCATTTGAGTCTGTTGAATTTGTTGGCTGTTGGGATCTGTTCCAGGGGATCCAGTGGAGGGAGTGTAGCAGTGGGGTGGTGTGCAATGGTTTGGTAGATTGAAAACAACTTGCTTTGCCAATCAGCAAAGTAAGAATCATTAAGAGTGCTGAACCTGATGACGTAATTAGCATGACAACTTCAAACCACCTCTGAAAAATGTCCACCATCAAATGTTGGACAGAACAAAGAGAAAAGAAACCTTTTTCACCATGCCCCAAGTAAAGTTAACACTACACATTTTTTGTTTCTTGCTATCTACCATAGACTGCGAATTACTTAGTGTGTCACAAATTGTTTTTGATAACTAATAACAATTGCAAAGGACTATAAAAATTGCACAACCCGGATACCCGGCTTTAGTCTCTTAGATATTCCAGAGTAACTTTCACACATTTTGCTTTTGTGTTGAAGATGTTTATAGAGTTCAGTAGGAAATATTTAAAGCATTTCCTTTAGATTCCTGAGGTCAGTGTCGTTCACTTTTTATCATGCTATGAAGGTTTCACGTCTTTCAGTTTGAGGAAGATTGCAGTTAGTGGTAGCCTGTGTCGCCTTCCAGGTTCTCAAAAATGTAGATTTCAACATTCTACACACTGATGTTGTCACTGTTTGCTTAAAGGTTGCCAAAGTAAACCATTGCAATCAGAAACTAAACAGGAATTGTTTGTGTTGGTTTTTATGCTAGTAAAAAAATTCTTTCACAATACAAACCTTGGCATTTTATCTCAAAGTACTTTTATTGTCTCACTTGTTTGTGTACAGTTAAATCCTGAGAGAAAAATCTTGAGGAAAGAATGTTGAAGAATATTTTAAATCGAACAGGTCAGAGCGTAGGTGTTCCTGGTTTCCTTTGGCAGTAGCCTATCTTGTCTTCCAGTTAACAACTCAGGACCTTAATCATTTAAGCCACCAGTGTCCCTAAACAACCACTGCCCCAATTCAGGTTTATTTGTATAGCATATCTAACAATGGCTATTGTTAAAAGAACCCGAAAAGTCTGGGTTGACAGTGACAAAGAAAAAGCTTTGAGAAGAATTCATGAGAGGAAGAAAGAAAACTAAGCTAGATATGGTTTCAGAAGAACCATATGCTCCTTATTTGTGTGCTCATTTAATAATGTCAGTTGTACCACTATAAATATAGAAAATATACTGTATAAGCAGGGTCCTGCTGTAGTCAGGTGGCAGTTAGCAGTTAGCATTAGCAGTTAGCTTACAAACCAAGGAAGCAAAGGAGGACAAAGAAACAGACAGTAAGACGTCAACACAAGACAAATAGTGAATTAAACATGGGTATATAAACACACATGGGGGGGGGGGGGGAATCTGGGAACTATGACAGGACTGGGGCCGGACAACAATATTCCAAAGGATTTTTTCAATTGAACCTGCAATGTGGTGGTGTACTGGTTACCACCATCACCTCACAGTAAGAAGGTCCCAGGGGTTTTCTCTGGTTACTCCAGTTTCCTCCCACAGTCAAAAACACGTACATTTGGGTGATTGATGATTCTAAATAGCCAGTGAGAGTGTGTGATTATTGGTCTATGTGTGGCCCTGCGATAGACTTGCATCCTGTCCTTATGCAGGCTGGGATAGGCTCCCTCAAATGCCAATGATCTCAAGTGATGAGCAAGTTAGATGAAGAATGAATGAATGAATCACTAAACTCTTTCAATCTTGTTTCAGGTCTGTGACTTAGCAAGGGTAATGATTGAAAAGTGCATGGCAATAATGGGAGAAGACGTGACTGCACTTTTTGATGGTTTTCCTCTAATTTGCAGTCAGGAATCTGGTAATGAATTTTTATATATATGTTACATCTATGTCCCAAGATTGATTCTCTCAAAAAAAACTAAACTCTTTCCTTTGCACACAGATGTTTCCTCTTATCAGATGACCGACTCCTCCTATGACAGCCTTGAGAATGAGCTGAATGACGACTCAGGACCACTATTTCAGCCCAAGCAGAGATCAAGAGTCAAGCCAGACAGTTGCAGCTATGACTCAGTGCTTACATTAAGCGACTGTGAGTTGGATCAAACTGAAACTTATCCGGATATAAATATAAACACATACCTTTTACACACATCACTAACCTGCCCGGTAAAAACATCCCCCACATTAAGTCCATCTACTCCTCACCTGCATTCACCTAAGGAATCTTCCTTTCCCAAATGTATTCGTCAACTGAGACGTTCCTCTGAGCCAGCAATTTGGAATTCAACCCCATCTTTAACCAGATGCCTTGAGTGGAAAAACCGAAAGGGTAGTTACGAATGTGTGACAAGCCAAGGCAAAAGTCCTGTAGATCTAGACCTCGAGGTTCATTTAAATACCTTGGGTTTGGAGCAGAAATGTGATACTATTCAAAAGAACCAGATGGATGGCCCTCAACAAATGAAAGGTAAACAGAAACCTGCAACACTTCATTTAGATACCAGCTGCAGAAACCTCTCATCCTCTGTGGTTTCGCCAATGCATTCTTCAGTGAGCTTGTTGGACAGTGCTTTATTGCAACATTCCACTGACTCTCACAAAGTAGGTAGCCTCAAATCATCTGTAAAATCTTCGCTCAGGTTTTCTGGCATTACTTCCGAAATCTCTCCTGATACAACCATATTGTCTCCTACGGAAAATCCACTCAAAGAGAAATTAGACTGGAGCCAGTTGAGAAGCAGTCATGGGCTACACCCAAATACCTGGCTTAAAAAAGACCATAGACTATCCTTGTCCAAGGAGAAAGGAAGCCTAAATGACAAGGACATTGGTGATCCATTACTCCATTTTGAACATTTCTCTAAGACAAGCTCAGAAACGAGAGCTCAAGAACCCGGTAATCCACTTGCCAGGAATAGATCACCCAGTCCTCTTTGGTCTGAAGATAACTTACCAGAAACTCAGGCCTGCAGGTCCCATGCATTGGAAAAAACGCAACAAGAGAAAGAAGCGAGAGGGATTGAAACCCAGGCATGTTTTACAAATAAACAAATCCCAGTGCAAGAGTATTTCAAGAATACCATGCCAGGAAGTAATACCATCAGTTTGCCACAGTCTGTCTTCTATGGCCAAAGTGTTCAACGCTTAGCATTTTACAAAAAAAAATTGTACTCGCTTCTTCCTTCCAAAGAGAAGTCCTCTGTACATTTTTCTCGACAGCGCAAATCATCCGAACCTGGAGAGGATCGTCTGGGGCTGGATAGGGATACAGCAAAACACCTGGAGCATATCCACAGGCAGGCTGTTGGAAATCCAGCTACATATACCTCTCATGGTCCCCAAGTTACTAACCCAGAGAAAGAGGATATGTATAATAAACCCCTGTTTGGCTTGTCACCTGCTGCCACAAAAGCTGTGAGGAACTACTTCTTTTGGCAAGGAGGTGAAGACACCCAGAGTAATCTGAAGAAGAGCCAGGAAGTGGCACTTGCTGTTGTCCATGGCAAGCGGGAGTGGATGCGGAGGTGCAGCGACTCACAGCTTGAAGACTTAGAAAAAATGCTTTTCTCAGAGGAGTCATATGTCTAAGTTTTTGGCATTTTCTGAATCATTTCCTTTATGTAGTCTTAGTTATTTCAGGTCTAAACATCTAACTAAGTAGTTGGTGCGTTAGACTAAATAATAAGAAAAATAAAAGAATAGATTAGGAAAACGCAGCCTAAACTATAGTCGGCTACAGAATTATTGGTGCCTTTGGTAAAAATGGGTATCCAAGGTTATAAAACATTGGATGTTTGTGGTTTATAAATATTATTTATGAAAACCACCATTCAAATCAACATACTGCTTTAGTTTAGGCAGGCCTCATAGGCAAGCGTGCTATCAGCTAATTCAGAGGAAAGCAACCCAGCCCCCAGCAGCTAATTGGGTTCTAAGTACTCAATAACAAAGGCCAAACAGGGCACCTTACTTTAACTATGCTCGTCTGCATGATCTTCTGCTTCCGGCGTGCCATTTTAAACCCCACCTCCTCCCCAACCCCTCCTTCAGTTTTACTACTTCTACTTCTGATTCATAATTGTATAATGGTAATTCTTACACTACTCATTGTCTCTAAACAGCTTTATATAATCAAAAATAAATCAATTTGTCCTTGACGCACAAGCCGAACATAGGAAGAAACCTTGAGAGGAACCAGACTCAACAGAGACCTCATTCTTATTAAACAGATAGCAGGTATTATACAGGCACACAGTGTGTAAGCAACTGTAGTCATAAGCATCTTCATGCCAGATTGGAAGTGTCCCTAGACACCATGGCAATTGTACATAAACAACATCATACCAATGTCATTGCTGCATTGTTAAAATGGTAGGGTACCTTCAGTGAAATTTAAGAGAGAACATACCACCAACTGTAAACTTTGAACATGACAGTGAAAGTTGACCTGAAGGTTGGGTATTTGTGACCGTTTTGACTTAGGAGGACTGGACTGAATTGCATTTATTTGGGGAAACAAACTTTGCACATGTCCTAATAATTTGGAGAACGGTATCTTGGATAGTTCTCCATGACAAACAGAAATAAAATCTCTTTTATTCGGGGGACATTGGAATTAAGTAAGGTGTGTTGTCATTCATCAATCACATAGTGGCTGTTAAAATGAAACAAAATGCCCTTTTAAGCAATAAGTATGTTAAGATCTAAAATGGTTGACAGTCAGTGATTTGCAGAGCAAAACTACCTCAAATTCTACAATTAGAAGCTACTTCCATGCCAACAAACTCTTTAAGGGGCATCTTAAAAGAAAAGCTTATGTTATATCTAACCACAAAAGTATGTTTCCTTGGCAAACAATAATTAGGTATGATGGATGATCTGTAAGGTTTTTTACATACTTCCTTAATACAGTAAAACTGTAAAAAAAAAATTAAATATATAATAGATAGTATGTCCTTATTTTTAATATTCCAATTACAGTAGGCAAAATGTTCTAGTAATCCCTCATGGATTTTGAAGTACACATACAATGGACATTCCATGAGGCCGTCGGAGACGGCACATAATATTGGATATATGCATTTGCAGAAAACAACAATAGGTAGTTTTATATGCTAACATAATGTTCCTTGTCATTTAATTGCACTCGTTTAACAACATTTATCAAGATATAAATTATCCAACTTCAAATTTGAGCTGCTTTGTGTGAATTCCAAAATGGCCCATGTAGTATGTCTAACATATTATTTGTGGTTTGTTAAATGTTGTATATACTTGATACAATTTCAGTTGGTGCCCCATTTAGGATACATCATCAGGAACTACTGAGAAGTACCAGGAAATCTGGTGAAATGACCAAATAACTAAATGTTTCTTTGGTCAGGCAAATATCCTGACATTCAGTATTATGTACTATGTGTATTATGTTTTAGAATATGACTTAGTGCTGTTATCTTGGCAAATGTTTGTCACCCAGTACAAGTACAAAATTTAATAATATTTTTAATAATATCAAGGATTTTCATTAACCTTGATACCCACTGTTACGCATGTTTAAGGGGTGCCAATAAGTTTGTTCTGATTGTATTATTAGGAATTTGATAGTAAGTGTAGCCTGTTGAATATTTTTCTGTTTGTATAAAATAATAATATATTATTGATATTTACTCACTTACAGACTTTATCAATGCTTATAGAAAGCAATTGTATTATTATTGTGTAAATTTTGTTTTTTGGTCCTTATAAAATGAATTTTAAGGAATGCAATAAAGTGCGATGACACTAGGTGGAAGTAACATTTTACTAATTAAATAACTTTTTTAATTTAAAAGTTGTGGTAATTAAAATAAATTGTGTTAACATAGAGAATTTGCTGATTGTCGATAAAGAGATATTAATACATTAATTAAGGTTAGATTACATGTTTGGAAAGTATTTTTAAAAGCCTATAATAAATTTTTTTATTGTGTCAGTAGATGGAATATGTTTGCATCGGTAGAGCACAAATACTTGTAGTAATCGGTGTAATTAGTTGTTAATTATAGCTGTTGAAAGATGAGGGTCTGATTTGGTAGGTGTAAATAATTGTATTACTTTATTTTCTGACAGTAAAAATTGCTTATTTAAGAAGATTACATAAGACGGCTAATTTATGTGCAGTAACATTCATTGCTGTAGTTATCCGAATTATAAAATAATGTAGAAGTATGTTTACTTTTTTATTAAGACATATTTAGATTTTTTTCAGTGCTTTATATTCATTATTTGATGATCTTAGTCATGGTTTTTCTTATTATAGAATTCCACATACCCGGCTTATACATATTGTCAAAGGTTTGTGGTCACAGATCCGTATGTGGTTCCAAACTGTTACTACAAATCTGGAAGCCCACAGTTGGTCTAGAATGTTTCTGTAGGTTATAGTATTACATTATTCCGTCACTGGAACGAAAACACATGACCCTGAGCACAAAACCCCTGACCTCCATTATCACATGCTTGGTTATTATTAGAGTGAAACCCCAGTGTTCAACCCAAAGTCCTGATCTTACCACCACTGAACCGCTTTGGGATGAACTGGAATGACGACTGACCCTCCCCAAACCTCCTTACCTGACATTAGTGTCTAATCTCACTAATACTGTTGGAGCTGAATGAACACATTTCTCACACAAAAATGGAAATCAATCTTGCATAAGATGTTTGTGATTGTGATGCTCAAGTGACCACAAACTTTTGGTGGCAGTATAGTGTAAATGTGTAAATAATGTAGCTATTTGCTGGAGTCAAAAATCTTTCACATTATTTTGATGTATTTTATTTGACTTATTTAACAAAACTTTATCAAATTTCACTACCATAACATAAAGACACCAGCTATGGCTGTAAGATTAATTATAGAGAACATAGCAGTATAAAATTCTGGACCCGTTGTGCATTAACGTCTGTAGTCCTGCTAATTTATGCAATTCTACAATCAACCAATCATGTTGCAGCAGCACAATGAGTAAAAAGAGTATAATTTGACCTTTGTGACTCTCAGGCATGGACATTGATTTCAGATGGGTTTTACTTCTGTTCTTCAGATCTGATCAGATCATGTTGAAACATCGTTTTGTTTGCATTTACAGTGTTTGGCTGACACCCTCATCTAAAAAGATGTAGAAATCTGCTTAGTATATATCAATTTAAAAAAAGCATCAATACTGATTGAAAGGCAGTGCGGTGGCATAGTGGTTAGCATGATCGGCTCACAGCAAGAAGGCTTTCTAAAGTGCCCATAGGAGTGTAGGAGCCCTGTGATGGACTGCCGATCTATGTATGCTGGTATAGACTCCAGCAAACCCCTGTCACCCTGGAATTAGCATTCATGCCATGGTCAGTTTAGGCAAGTCATGTCATCTTCACTGATGTACATTATTGCATCTCTTTTTTTCTTGCTCCTGTGTGTTTTTATGCATTTTACTGCTGCAACAGGTTTGGCTGATTAGCTTATTGCATGACTGTCTAAAAATACAGATGTTCTGTCTAAACTAGACTGCAAATCATTTTGTATTTGTTTCTTGTCATTTAAACAATGAATCAAGGCTCATGTTGCAGTTTTGTACATTCCTGTGTTGCTACTCTTTTAAAGTATTTATTGATATAAAATATGAGGCATCTTGTGGTTTGTGTAGTGCACTAAACAGCAGCTGGTCATATAATTCACTAATTATGGAATAATGTACACATTCATTCCACACAACCCGATATATTACAAGTGTTTCTTTATTTTAATTCCCATAGTTATAACAACATCTAATGAAAATGTAAATATGAAACCCCAAATTCAGTATGTCAGATAATTAGAATATTGTGAAAGGGGCTCAGTATTAAAGACACCTGGTGCCACACCCTCATCAGCTAATTAACTCAAAACACCTGCAAAGTCCTTTACATGTTCTCTCAGTCTAATTCTGTAGGCTACACAATCATGGGCAAGACTGCTAATTTGACAGTTGTCCAAAAGACGACCATTGACACCTTGCACAAAGGCAAGCCACGAAAGGTCATTGCAAAAGAGGCAGGCTGTTCATAGAGCTCTGTGTCCAAGGACATTAATAGAGAGGCAAAGGGGAGAAAAAGAAGTGGTAGAAAAAAGTGTACAAGCAATAGGGATAACCGCACCCTGGAGAGAATCGTGAAACAAAACCCATTCAAAAATGTGGGGAAGATTCACAAGAGTGGACTGCAGCTGGAGTCAGTGCCTCAAGTACAGGTATCTGCAAGACATGGGTTTCAGCTGTTGCATTCTTTGTGTCAAGCCACTCTTGAACAACAGACAGCATCAGAAGCGTCTCACCTTGGCTAAAGATAAAAAGGACTGCACTGCTTCTGAGTAGTCCAAAGTTATGCTTTCTGATGAAAGTCAATTTTGCATTTCTTTTGGAAATCAGGGTCATAGTGTCTAGAGGAAGGGAGAAAGGGCACAGAATCCATGTTGCTTTTAGTCCAGTGTAAAGTTTCCTCAGTCAGTGATGGTTGGAGTGACATGCCATCTGCTGGTGTCAATGCAGCTGTATATTAGGATGTTTTAGAGCACTTTCTGCTTCCTGCTGTTGACTAAGAGGAAGATGTGATATGCCAGATTCAATGCAGAAGAGCTGAAGCCACTATTGGAGCAAATTGGGCTCTCATACTACCTGAGCAGTGCCACAGACTGATTGACTCCATGCCACGCCGCATTGCTGCAAAAGGAGCCCCAAAGAAGTATTGAGTACTGTAATCATAATTTTCATGTTCCTACTTTTTCCCTTTTCTTGGCCAACATTTCTAAAAATCATTTCTTTGTATTGGTCTTAAGTAATATAATTTTCTGAGAAACTTAATTTGGGTTTTTCCATTAGTTGTCAGTTATAATCGGCAAATTAAAAGAATCCCCCCCCCCACACACACACACACACACATCTTTCTACTAATATAAAATCTGTTACAAAATCATCCAATTGCATACTGTACCTTAAGGACTTCATTATGTTGCCTTTTTTCCTTGCTCTTTTTAAATAGATAGAACCTGTATCCTTTAAAGGAAACACTTTCTGAAACCTTCTCAAATACTTGAGACTCTGCCAAAGAACATCTTACCAAACTAACCTGCTGCTGAACCTTTGAAGCGGCCCAGATGAAACGCTCGCGTTAAGCTGTCAAAATATTTGTAGCGATGCCGTAGATATATGTTCTTCGAAAGCCGTAAATCCGTTTCACACCATGGAAACTTCCAAGTAACCATTACAATCAGGATTCATATAATAAAGATTATATGGAAATGGTTGGATTTGAAGTTAGAAGTTAGGATTTGAATAAATAAAATATAAATTATTAAATGCCTTTGTGTCGCATGTGGGAATTAGGGAATAAGCTGATTAGAAACATGAACAGTGAAATGTTGTTCTGCATATCTCACCCAATCTTTTTATTCATATATTCGTTTTCTATTCAGTCCATAGCACACATAGACATACATGCACTCACACACTCCTATGGGCAATTTAGAATCACCAATTAACCTAGTATACATGCTTTTAAACTGTGAGAGGGAACCAGAGTACCCGGAGGAAACCCACGCAAACGCAGGGAGAACATGCAAACTTCACACAGAAAGAACCCTTGCCCGGGACTCCAACCAAGGGCCTACTTGATGTGAGGTAACCATCCTAACCACTGCGCCTCCCTGAAACCATCTTATCAGTGCATCCTTTTGGTAAGCAGTTATTTCAGCTTCCTAACTGTTAGGAACATCCAGCAGCGTTCACCTGCCTGAGCAAAGCCTGCCATCAAAGCTGACATTTTCCCCTCACGCAGTCATTTCCTCTTAAAGTCTCACTGTGTGGCAAGTGACCTATAGATACAGTAAGAGAGGATGAACTAACTGTTCCCTGTCCACACGATTGAAGCTTTCTTAAAAACTTTTCATCTGCTGTTTTATGAGAAGCGTAAAAGTCAATGTCTCAAAAGTGAATAGGGCAACATTCACTCTTCAATTCTGAGCAAATACACCTTGAATGTTTTGGGCTTTAACATTCACTTATTCATCTAACCCGCTTATGGGGTGGGGGGCTTGGGGGTTGTAACTGCCTAACTCAGGTTCACTGGGTTCTGTTGGAGCCTATCCCAGTACACAAGGCGAGAGGGGGCAAGGGGTACACCTTGGATAGACACAATTTAGAAATCACAAATCAACCTAATTGTTTTTGAACTGTGGGAGGAAACCCACTCCACCAAGAAAGGACCCCCTCCCCCCCGCCCCACCTGGGAATTGAACCAGGGACCTTCTTGTTGTGAGGCAACCATGCTAACCACTATTCCAATGCATCGCCGGCTTTATCATTTATAGGTAATCTACATTATCAAGAGATACAACAATGGTTTAAAAGATCTCTGGGTTGTAGATTAGGGTTTAAATCCCAGAAACCATTTGTTAAGCCTGTTCTAATCCCAAATAGCTGGACCCTAAGCAGTTTCTCACATGGATTATAGGACGAAACTTCACTGTGCTGCATTAAATGTGATTTGTGTGATGTGTGTACAAACACAAAAATAACCAATATACAAGTTTTTATTTAATTAAAACATTTTCAAAATTTTACACATGATTATATTTATATTTTAATTCAGTGTTTATAATATCTGAGGTTAACGAGGCACCACTTTTTAAAGTAATTCTGAAGTGATAAATTACTGGGAAAAGTATTGATATAGAAAATATTACGGTTTGATGAAGTAAATGACTAACAAACCCAAAAAAATAATTTGTGACTGAAAAAAGGGATTGAAAAATGCTTATGACTGCTTACAATCTTAGCTAAGCCAGCAAAATCAGGTAATTGCTTCATATTACTTAATTACGTATATTCTGCTTATTTTATGATTTTGTGTTCTGCATTTACATTCCACCACCTCTAGTTTTGCCTGTTTGCTGTTCAGTTCTAGTTTGTTAATGGGTTTTGTACTCACAGCTCATCTTTGTAAAATCACATTTTAATCTATAAAAAGTTTTGGATATTGTTGTGGATTCGATTAACAATCAGCAAAAACCACTCACAGAATTCATAGTACAATTCATTAAGTTGATCACAGCCTCTATGCATCTCTGCAAGTGAGCTGTTAAACTACACGCTGATGCTGTAGCTATATGGAAAAAAAGGACAGACATCAATGCCTTTCCAAACATCCATACAATCATACAAATCGTCAGTCTAAATCTGTTTATGGTAGGTAGACGGGAACAAGGAGGCAGTTTAAGAACTTAGGCAGAGCCGTCTGACTGTCTGATGTCTGCTGAACTCTCGGGAACACGTACAGTCATTCCGTCTAGAGATTTTGTCAGGCAAATCTGGCAACCCAGACGAGACCTATTCATGAAATAAAAAAAGCAAGTAAGAAAATACAGTAGAATTTAAAAAAAAAAAAAAAAAAAAGCCTTCAGTTTAGAGAGGTACACTAGACAAAAATTGCACCTAACTAGACAGGTGTTTATACTAGAAATAAAAAGATGTTATATATAACAAGATCTTTTCATGAAGATATTTAAAAACATAAAATGGCAGATTTACTCTTTCCATTTAATCAGCCATTAACGCAGGTCCGACTGGCAAGTTTGAAAGTCAAAAGAGATTAACAGCCACTGAAACAATCATTACTTTTCAGTTCCAATAAACATTTACAGTATTTGGCAGGCGTTTTTTTCCAGAGCGACACGCATTTCTATCACTTTGTACAACTGAGCAATTGGGGGTTAAGGGCCTTGCTCAATGAACCACAGTGGTTGCTTGGCGGAGCTGGGAATCAGTGTAATGCCTTAACCACTAAGCTACCACTTGGCATTTGGCGCATTTATTTTATACATCAGAGCAATTAGTGGTTAAAGGCCATACTTAGGGGTCCCAACAGTGGTAAATAGATGGTGTTGGGAATCAAACCCTGATCTTCCAATTAGCTGCTTAACACTACGAGTTAAATGTTTCTGTAATTAACACGCTTGCCATTGACATGGTTTAGACATTTAGTCTCATGAGAATGGGGTGAAACCTTTGCTGACTGATACATCACTGGGGCTCACCACACTGCTTACATTTCCCAGTGCAAATGAAAGAGAAGTTAAAAGAAAAATCATGGTGGCGATATTGTGTCTTGATATAAAATTTTTGGTTTTAAATTGTTGTATACTAGCAAGGTCTTACTTACAATCAGCCTCAGTTAAGTTCGAAATCTAAGGAGTCAGTAGGACACATGATAAAGGGTAAAAGTTAAATTGAGTCGATTTTGCCACTGGTGTTGAATTGACCTCATTACCGCCCCCTGCTGGCTCAATCCTTGTAAATAACCATAAATTGGGCTGCTGATCAAAAGATTTTTTGTTCAGTTTTGATAAACGGTGCAACAAACAATGAAAGGTTTTTCTTCGGAGAGTTTGGGGTCAGAGCACAGGGTCAGCTATGATTACAGGAATCAGCAGGAATGGTTAAGATTCTAGCTTAAGACAGACTTTGTTGTGTGGAGTTTTGTGGTATTCCAATCTACAACTTTTGAGCAACTTAACCATTTGAACCATTATTGCCCCCAATGGCCAAAACACCCAAGCTTCTACCGACCGGACCCTGAACTGCTCAGTTGGATTATTAAAAAGATACTTTTTTTTTTTTTTTTAAATAAAAAAAAAAATTAAAAATAAAAGGAACGGAAGACAATCATATATTTGAAAATATCTGCCCGGTTCATCTCCCTTCACAAAACAAGGATTTCCTTGAAGCGATCACTAACAAAAGTATGGTACTCCAACCCTCATGGAACATCTGTGTCATTACCAACTTGAAGTGCAAATGCAATCGTAGTAATTATTTCTTTATTTTGATAACATCTATCAAATTAAAATTTTTCAGAAATTTTAATTTGATAGACATTAAAATGACATTAGCCGCAGCTTTTTCTACCCAAAAATGGCCTTTTGGTTGGTTTCATAATGACCTGCCCCAGGCTACGGATTACATTACATTTGATCACCATGACTTTACACCTTGGTTTATCTGTAATAAAAGGACAATCTGTGTCAATCCGAGTCCAGAATCAGAATTGGACGCCTAGTACATATTTTGTTGAACAGAAGTTAAGAAATTACATTTTAAAGTCTCTGGCCATCTTTAACACACACACACACACACACACACACACACACACACACTAGGGTAATTCCTTTACGGTACATGATGTCAATGATGTGATGCAGCTTAAGAGACTTACGTATCTGTGAGACCATAGGCAAGATCCAGCATATCCATTTCCTCATCACTGATTGGGCCAAGCTGTTTATACGTCTCCTCTTCAAAAATAATGTGACATGTGGAACAAGCCAGAGTGCCCTCACATGCTCCTGGAAAGAACAATGTATTACAATAAGCCCCTTTTCTTTATATAAGGCTCTTAATGATGTACATTCTTTGAATTCCTTCTGCTTATTCACTTCACCGATTTTAAGAATTGTTTCATTATTTTACTGGCTGAAGCAAAATGTTTGGAGATACTAAATGCTAATGTGGATTGATTTTAATTGCCTTCTTTTACTCACAAAAGAAAGTATCTCAAAACTCACCATAACCGTCAATGTCCAAATCTTGCTGAACAACAACATCTAAAAGGGTGTCACCAGGGGAAGCCTTGACTGTCATTTTCTCTCCATCACGATTGATGAAATTGACAGTCACCTTGTTTTCAGACCTAAGGTTAAGAGAAATAGCGTCAAAATAGGCTGCCTTCTGCTGGCATAAGCCACATAATATATTGAATAATCAACAGTATAAACCAGGCATGTCCAATCTCTGTCCTAAAGAGTCCTGCAGAGCAGAACAAAAAAAACAACCTCTAAGTTTCACTGCACATAGCAATATATTGATTATCTGGTTCAGGTGTGTTTGGAGTTTGAACATCCCTGTTATAAACGTTTATTTTAGATTGATTTATGGGCGATGCGGTGAAGTAGTGGTTAGCATGGTCGTCTCACAGCAAGTAGATCCCGGGTTTGATTTCCGGTCTTTATGCCCACAGTCCAAAAACATGTGCGTTACATTAATTCTAAACTGGCTATAAGAGTAAGTGTGAGTGTGTGTGGTTGTTTGTCTTGAGTGGACCTGTCTTGAGTGGACCTGTGATGGACTAGCAATCCATTCAATGTGTACCCCTGCCTTTCGTCCCATGTGCACTGAGAGCTCCAGCAGACCCCCGTGACCCCAAATTAGGGAATAGGTGGGTTAGTTGAATAATTATATATGAATAATTACTATTAGTAGAAATACTACTATATGAATACTATTCATTTCTATTAATAAACACTTCATATTCACCCACAGCTTCAGAGGGAGGTGCAAAAAAAATTAAAGAAAATAAAAAAATAAATAAAATAAAAATCACATGCAGGACAGGTATCAAAAAAAAAAAAAATCAATTCCCTTTTTAGTAAAACCAATTCATAGCAAAAGGATTTGGATAATAAATGGCTTAGAAAGAGGGATAAAAAAGTAGTCTGGGGAGTGGCTACACTAAGAAAGATTAGGAAAGAGGCCAGGAGAAAGAGAAAAGCAAGAGGTTAACGGAAAAAAGAAAAAGAGATTGGAGAAAACTCGAAAAAGAGACAAAAGGCCTAGGAAACAGGAATGATGGGGAGAAAGACTAGAATCCAGGATGGAGGGATGGGAGAGTGGGATATGAGGGATAAGGACTAGGACAGAGAACAGAAAAGAGGGAGAGGTACAAGAGGTAGAGAGAATCAAAGATGTGGGTAATGGAAAAGAGGACTAATAAAAAAGGGGACTAGAAGACAGGGGTAAGGGGCAAAAAAGCAAGATAAGAGGGAGGACTATGGGAAATAAGAGAGAAACAGGAGGTAAAAGGACAAAACGGCGGTAGAGGTTTCCTCACAACAAGGCGGTCCCAGGTTCGATTATCAGACAAGGGTCTTTCTGTATGGAGTTTGCATGGTCTTACCATGCTTGCATGGGTTTTCTCTGGGTTTTACTCCAGTACAACTAAACAATTGTGGGTTAAGGGTCTTGCTCAAGGACCCACAGTGGTTGCTTGATGGAGGTGGGATTCCTCCCACAGTCAAAAAACATGTACATTAGTTTGTTTAGTAATTCCAAATTGCTCAATGGAAGGAGGGAGAGGGGGTGAGTGAGGATGAAACCCTGCCTTTCGCCCTTGTGTGCTCTGGAATAGGTCTCAACAGACCCTCATGATCCCGAATTAGGGACTAAGCAGGTTAGAAGATGGATGAATGAAAGAATGAGGTGCTAGGCGTGTGGGATACAGAAAAAAGGCTAATGGGGAACAACGTGCTCAATCGGCTTTTAACGTGTTTCCATGTTTCACTGATAAACGCCCACAAAAATGATGTCATACATAAAAACTGTCAATCAACGACTTTGGATGTACGTGCTAATCAATCGGCTGTCAATAATAAATCGAACTTTCTGGTTAGTTCAGTATTACCGGTCAAAGTCAAAGGCCGAATTACAAATAGAGAACAACTTCCCGCCCGAGTGAACTATAGAGCATGGAACCCTTCGTAGTGCACTACAGTACAACCCAAACAAAAAGCGTTGAATGTGTCTCTTACCTGAGCGGCTGTACGACACTGCAGGACGTTATGTCTCTTTTATAAATGCGGTCTTTCTTCGAGTCACATAACCTACTTAGAGATGACAACGTTTTCGCAGAAGTATTGGCACCTCTTGAAAGTATCCATGAACTTCGAGAAAGACTCAAACCGACTAATCGTGTTGCTCCAACAGAAAAAGACATGGTCTTAAATGCAAATAATTTATTATTCGCAATTATTAAAACTTGACGGGAATTAATAAAACTAGTCAAGCGCCTGACTGTGATGTTAGCACTGCTAGCTAATCTTGGAGCTCAGAGTACGGAGAACGGTTTCAGTTGCTCAACCGCACTGTCCTTAGGCATATATTAACTAATACCTTATAATAACAAAGTCGCGTGTTTGAATATAAAACAGGCGACATATGTTATTCCACGCTCGTTTTAAGGTAACACCAAGCTTCTCTTTCCTAGCGCAATGCAAGTAAACACATTTTAAACATGAAATAATTTAGCTTAAAGGTATTTCCGGTTAGTCATAAGTGACACAAATCCAACCAATCAGAGTTAGGCATAGGCGGGATTTGTGCCTTTAAAGTGTCTGGCTTATAGGTTTATTAAAAACACGGAAATCTATCAACCAATAAAAATCAGCTCACACTCTACCTCCCTGCATGGAGGCTGGGTTGCCAGATATAAAATAACAATTTTCTATGGCTTTAAATATGTTTAGAAAGCAGTGCATTACATTTTAATCTCTTTTATTAATTTTAAAATCGTTATTAATTGATCATATATTATTTTGGTATATATACTTGTATTATTCGGTTTTTCTCGGACGTCCACATAAACGGATTTACAAACAAGCTGGCAATAACTTTTTGGCAAAAACATTCAATGGCAGAACTTGACCTCTGAATATGGTGTACTTTGTACAACAGGTTATATTCGAAGGTTACAGCACTTGAAGGGAATAATAATAATAACAATAATAAAAGTTGACTTTATCTTGTGACTGTACATTAAGATTGAATTGGCATTGAAATGATGTGGGATTACTATTTAACATCTCAGACTTTACATTTGCAGCATTCGGCAGAGGCTCGCTCATATCTAGAGCGACTTACATTTATGTTTTATACAATTGAGAAAATAGGGATTAAGGGTCTTCCTCGGATTGGTGGTTTGATAGTGCTGGGAAGTTTCAATCCAACTCCTTAACCACTGAGCCAACACTTCTCACCTCCTCTTCTTCTCCTTTCGGCTGTTCCCATTAGGGGTCGCCACAGCGGATCACTCTTCTCCACACTACCCTGTCCGCTACATCTGCCTCTTTCA
>JAOTRA010000020.1:1599672-1621036 GCA_026260255.1 Pseudolaguvia tuberculata
TATCTATCTATCTATCTATCTATCTATCTATCTATCTGTCTGTCTGTCTGTCTGTCTGTCTGTCTGTCTGTCTGTCAACTAGTTCATTATTTTAAATTATATTTCATTTTTACTTGGCATAGATAGATAGATCTTCCTTTCCTGTAAAAACACATTTTGTCCACTGGAGGGAGACACGAGACTTTAAAACCCCTTTTAGAATCTCCTAAAACAGGACCAATCCATCATTATAAATTGTGTGCATTCTTGGAGCTTCGAGGTTCCCCTGAGACACACACACACACACACACACACGCACACACGCACACACACACAATAAATATATAGTTTGTTTTTGTCTATGTAGTCGTCAGGCTATATAGGAGCCATGGCTCTGAAATGTAATCAAATCGGATTTCTATTTGGTCCCCAGTATTACATTTAACACTTACGCGTGCGCGCACGCACACTCACACGCGCGTCTGACCCTCCCCAACAGAGAATGCACAAACACTTGCACGTGCACACGCATGCTCGCACACTCACACCGAGGGAACATCCTCCACACTTTGCGCCTCTGAGCCGCGGCACTTTGCGCACAGACACAGTGAGAGGAAGTTCAGGAATGTGCGCACGGAGTCACGCGTCTCTGCGTTACTGAATGTCACTGCGGTGCTGATGGCTGATTATTAGAGTCTCTTTCTGATTTTTACCTCATGAAAAAGTCAAGCGCATCTGATTCATTCACACAGAGGATCATTCTCTGATCAGGGAAAGTCAGTTAGAGATTCTCACGGTAAAGTTGGGATTATATGGAAACAAACCACAACAAGAGAGATCACGGATTTCTCCCAAAATGAATGAAAGCCATGGCACACTGTGGGCATGCGCCAAAACGCCTGCGGAGACTTCATTAAACCGCTCCGGCGTGGAAATAAACGCCACCTGTAGCAATGCGTCACTTTTAACCAAACTTCAAGCTACACGATCTAAAGGTAAGTTCCATCTACTGTGACTCCATCTATAATAGCTTAACAATAAAAATGTGCTGATCTTTTTTTTTATATTTTTATATTTTTTAAGGTATTTCATTATTGTTACTTGAGCGCATCGGACCCACAGCTTTACTTAAAAAACTGCTTAGGTCCAATACGTTTTATAGATAAACCTATACCCACATATAAGACAAGGGTTCGATTCCCTCCTCCATTAAGCAACCACTGTGGGTCATTGAGCAAGGCCCTTACCACACAATTTCTCAGTTCTTCAAAAGAGATCAAATATAAGTTGCTCTGGATAAGAGCATCTGCCAAATGCCAAACTGTATCTACTGTTACACACACACACACACACACACATATACACATACATATTCCTATTCCTAATCTAAATGCATCTATTAACCAGTAAACCACTGAAGATAAAAGTGTGTGTGTGCTGTACTGGTCATTTCATTCAATATCCAGAAATGATTTAAAAATTAAGAAATGAAGCAGATGAAATGCTGTGATTTACATTTGGGGAATGTGGTAGACATCCGGAGTGACTTACATTGTGTCCAGGGGTGGTAACTTGTGTTTTTAGGTTGTGACCTATGTGAGTATAGTGCATGGTTTGTTGCTAAATATCATATATAGTCATATATAAATGTAGTAGTTTCATCCAATTTGACATTTGAAATCCTTTAATTAATCTCATCAGGTGAATTAAAACGTGCATGTGTTTATAAACAGAGGTGTTTAGGTAAACAAACAATACAATTCAGGAACAGGTTATCAAATAACATGAGGAGGAGCTGAAGGTGGCAGAGTTGAAGATGTTGAAATTTTTATTGGGATTGATGAGGATGGACATTATTAGAAATTAGTTTATTTGAGGAACGGTGTATGTAGGATGTTATAGAGATGAAAGGGAAAGAAGATATAATTCAAATTTGAATAATTATAAATAAAATAAATTGGGGCACAAAAGGTAGGGGTACATCATGGACAGGTCAACAACCCATCAAAGGGTCACATAGAGAAACAACCACACACATGAACACGGGCAATTTACCCGACCAATGTTCATATTTTTGCACTGCCTGAGGAAATCGGGGAACCCTGAGAAACACAGGGAAAACATATCTACTCACAAAAATACCCCCGAAAACCGAACCCAGGACCTTTTTACTCTGAAGCAACCGTGTTACACCACCGCTACACCACCACACCTCACTGTTACTTATTAAAGAACAACCTTAAAGTAGCTTTAGACCGAATGCAGTAACAGTGAAAAAAGTAAAAGGTTTGTCCCTATTAGACTGTGGCAAAGGATTCAAGATTCAAGAATGTCTGTTAATTACAGCGTATGGTAACGGTGATTAAATGTAATGTAACCTTGGGTAAGTGGAGCAGAGCGAATCCCAATTTATCCTCAAAACTCCTTGTATTTGCAAAAAGGGGCAGAAAACTGGTCACAGAGAGAGAGAGTGGGAGTGATGGAAAAGGGATGGGAAGGAAGGAAGGGAGCGAGTTGAGAGATTGGGAGAAAGAGAGAGGGAGAGTGTGTGATTGAGAAAGAGAGTGAGAGCGAGAGAGAATGATGTGGCTTATTACTACTAATAGAGCAAAACAAAATTATATTATAGCCTAATGCATTTGCAGCTATGTTAAATAACGAATACATTCGATTAAAGCACGTCAAGTTCTTTCACCTCACAGCAAAATGGTTGACTTGTCTCTCCTCATCATCCAGTGTTGGAATGGTGGTCTGGCATGCAGTTATCAAAACACTGACAATCGGCTATACCTACATGTTCCATCTAAATAAAATTACACAGGATGTCCCAAAATTTCTATACAAAGGAAAAAAACATCTCGCTGACTGGAGTTTTTATCTTTGGATGCATTTGATGGCCTAGGTGTATCATTCATTCATTCATTCATTCATTCATTCATTCATTCATTCATTTTCTAACCCATTTATTCCCTAATTTGAGGTCTGCTTGAGCCTAGCCTTTTGCCCAGCACACATGGGGCAAAAGGAAGATGACCGTTGTACCCCTGGACAGGTCTCCAGCCCATCGCAGTGCTACACATAGACACATAATTACACACACACACACACACACACACTTACTCCTATAGGTGAATCACCAATCAACCGAATGTACATACGAACCCAGAGAATACCCACGAAAGCACAGGGAGAACATGCAAACACAGCACAGAACAATCCATTGCCCGGGAATCGAACCTGGGACCTCACACACACACATACATACTCGTACATTAATTTCTCTTCATCCCAAATGAGCATGGGTTCCCTGTTGAGTCTGGTTCCTCTCAAGGTTTCTTCCTAATCCCACTCTAGGGAGTTTTCCTTGCCACCGTCGCCCCCGGCTTGCTAATCTGGGACAAACTGTCAGGTTTATCATTCATTCTATAAAGCTGCTTTGAGGCAATGACTTGTAAAAAGCGCTAAACAAATAAGTGAATTGAAAATAAGTTATAAAGCTTATTATAGAAAAATTTTTTTTTCATATAATATATATATATTATGTTACACCCAGAAGTAAGTCATTGCAAAAGGCCAAGTTAGCGTTATAACAATTTCAGTACTACCATTTCATGATCACATTATTTTTTTTTTAGCAATATTTATCTTCAAATGTCCTGAGGGTTTTTCAGCCTGTTTTTCTAGCTGAGTGTTTTCCTATAAGGAAAGTACAAGTAGAATCCATTTAATAAGCAAAGAAACCAAATATTTAGAAAGATACAAAATGTTTTCCAAAGAATAATTATCAATACTTAAAATGAATAAATCAACCACATATTTTTGGTGCGGTGGCAAAGTGGTTAGCACAATTGCCTCAAAGCAAGAAGGTTCCGGGGTCGATTCCTTGGCCGGGGATCTTTTTATGCAGAGTTTGCATGTGGGTTTTTTTCCGGGTTTATTAGGTTTTTAAATTGTCCATAGGACAATTGTTTGTGAGTGTGTAATTGGTCCTGGATGTGAAACCTAGAATGTTGATTAATATATGGGACTACTATGGGAAAAAACAGTAGATGAAAAGTGGTAGTATAGTGGTTATGATGTTGGACTGCTAATTGGACTATGCTGTTCAATTCCCAATATAGCAACAAATATCCAATGTTTCCTCAAATATTCTTTGTATGTTGTAGCATTACATTATTCCTTCACTGGAACTAAGAGACTGCAACACTGTTCCAGTATTACAATGACCCTGAGCATAAAACCCCTGAGCTCCATTATCACATGCTGGGTTATTATTAGAGTGAAAAAAATACCAACGTTCAGTGCAAAGTCCTGATCTTACTACCAGTGAACCCCTTTGGAATTAACTGGAATGGCGACTGACCCTCCCCAGACCTCCTTACCTGACATTAATGTCTGATCTCACTAATAATGTTGGAGTTGATATGTCACATTCAAGCACAACATTGGACTGAAAGGTCTTCCTAGAAGACTGGAGCTTCATCCAATAGTAAAATGGGAATCAATCTGGAATTTTGACACCATTTTGGCAGACCCCTTATACAGAGTGACATACATTTATTTCTTTAATACAACTAATCAATTGGTGGTTGAGGGCCAGTGGTGGCTTGATGGAACTGGGAAGTATTAGTCCGTCACCTTATCTACTAAGCTACCCCTTCCCCTGGAATAAGATTTTTGAACTCTCAAGGGATTGTGATCTTGCTCAGGGGCCTAGAGGTGGAAACTCAAACACCTAATCTTCTAATTAGGCAACCAACACCTTAAAAACTTGGCTACCATTTTCTCCCACAGTCCATAACCATAATAGATAGAATTTTAACAATGACCAAACCTATACAAAGTACATAGAATGTGATTAAGAGCAGAGGACAGTTACGTCTACTTTATGTATTTCCTGTACCACTAACCTGACGATGGACATGCTACACATTCACAAGTTTATCTTTATCATTTTGAGTTTTATTCTTACTTGAGTGTCTGTTCATATTTATCAGTTGAGTTATTTCCTTTAATTTAATTTATTTTCTTTCTAGAAAATAATAAAATACTTGTTAGGAATATTTGAGTTTTAAGTTGATAAAAAATATAAAGGAAGGACCCTAGTGTTAAAGAAATAATAGTCTGGAGCCCTCCAGACATTAAACTGGAGGACTGATTAAAAACAATAAAACACAATCTGCGGCAGCCAAGATAGGATGGAAGGGTATGAGAGAGAGAGAGAGAGAGAGAGAGAGAGAGAGAGAGAGAGAGGAAGCTATTTGAACAGGTCACATATTATAAAAAATAGTGACTCAATAAATGTAAATGTAAAAACTGTAATTAAATTGGTATAAAGAGAAGTGATATAAAGTGCTGTAAAGTGGAGTTCATTCATTCATTCATTCATTCAGTCAGTCATCATCTTACCCGCTTATTTTATATTTCGGGGTCACAAGAGGGTCTGCTGGAGCCTCAGACAAACAACTACTCACGCACTCATTCGCTCCTGTGGGAAATTTAAACTGACCAATCAACCTACAATTTATAAAAATGAAAATCAATTCAACATCTGCATAAGAACCACAGTGATGTATTACACACACGGCATCTGCTTAACAGCCTGTTGATATTAATCGAACATTTGCCCAAACCGCCAAAACAATGTCAGGAGGGGAACATCTCTCGATGATCAGTGATTGGCTAAATGAACCAACAGTCACCCGATTGGTAGTCTAATGAGAGATGGATCCGGATTCGTTGAGTATGTTGCTGAATAATGTAATGTAAATATTGCTGAGATTTATTAATGCCAGATTAATATTTTTCCTCACATCATATACAAAAAGTTCTTCATTTTTGTGATTTGTTTCCATTCTGATCTATATTTTATTCTTCATTTTTAAATGATTCTTTTGCAAATTTATATGAATGAAGTTGAGAAGAAAAAAGTAGAGCAGAAAGGACAAAAGATGGATATTTATATGCATGTCTATTAGAACTATTGCAATAACTATTGGAACAGCATAACCAATTCTTTGTTAATGTTTAACACAACTAGTTACATTTGAGAAGGAAATGGTAACAATATAAATAATAGAACACAGGATTTCCTTGTGTTTTCATCAGGATGTGTTAAACAATTTAGAAGCGGTAGCTCGGTGGTTAAGGTGTTGAATTGATACTAGAAAGAATTGGGTTTGATTCCCAGCTCCACCAAGCAACCACTATGGGCCCTTGCGCAAGGCTCTTAACCCCCAATTGCTCAGATAAGGGCACCTGCCAAATTACAGTGGTGTGAAAAAGTTTGCCTCCCTCCTGATTTCCAATCTTTTTGCATGTATGTCACACTTTAATGTTTCAAATCATCAAACAAATTGAAATATGTCAAAGATAACATGAATAAACACAATACACAGTTTAAAAAATTTTATTATTAAGGGAAAACAAAATCCAAAACTACATGGCCCTGTGTGAGAAAATGTTTGCCCCTTAACCTAATAACTGGTTGGGCCACCCTTAGCAGCAATTACTTCAATTGAGCATTTGCGATAATTTGCAATGAGTCTGTTACAGCGCTGTGGAGGAATTTTGGTCCAATCATCTTTGTAGAATTGTTGTAATTTAGCCCCATTGGAGGGTTTTCGAGCATAAACCGCATTTTTAAGGTCATGCCATAGCATCTCAATAGGATTCAGGTCAGGACTTTGACTGGCCACGCCAAAGTCTTCATTCTGTTTTCCTTCAGCCATTCAGAGGTGGACTTGCTGGTGTGTTTTGGATCATTGTCCTGCTCCAGAACCCAAGTTCACTTCAGCTTGAGGTCACGAACAGATAGTCGGACATTCTCCTTCAGGATTTTTTGGTATACAGCAGAATTCATGGTTCCATTAATCACAGCAAGTCTTCCAGGTTCTGGAGCAGCAAAACAGCCCCAGACCATCACACTACCACCACCATATTTTACTGTTATTATGATTTTTTAAAATGAAATGTTACTTTTACGCCAGATGTAATGCGACACACACCTTCCAAAAAGTTAAACTTTTGTCTAGTCAGTCCACAGAGTATTTTTCCAAAAGTCTTGGGAATCATCAAGATGTTTTCTTGTAAAACTGAGTTGAGCCTTTGTTCTTTTTGCTCAGCAGCGGTTTTCTTCTTGGAACTCTGCCATGCAGATAATTTTTACCCATTTTTCGCTCTTTCTTATGGTAAAGTCATGAACATTGACCTTAATTGAGGCAAGTGAAGCCTGCAATTCTTTTGTTGTTGTGGGGTCTTTTGTGACATTTTGGATAAATCGTCTCATGAGAGTTGGCTGCGCTCTTGGGGTAATTTTGGTCGGCCGGCCACTCCTGGGAAGGTTCGCCACTGTTCCATGTTTTGGCCATTTGTGGATAATGGCCCTCACAGTGGTTCTCTGGAGTCCCAAAGCTTTAGAAGTGGCTATACAACCTTTTCCAGACTGATAGATCTCAATTACTTTATTTCTCACTTGTTTCTGAATTTCTTTGGATCTCTGCATGATGTCTAGCTTTTGGTCTCCTTCACTTTGTCAGGCAGGTCCTATTTAAATGATTTCTTGATTGCAGAGACAGGTGTGGCAGTAATCAGGCCTGAGTGTGGCTAGAGAAATTGAACTCGAGTGTGATAAACCACAGTTATGTTTTAACAGGGGGCAAACACTTTCTCACACAGGGCCATTTAGTTTTGGATTTTGTTTTTCCTTAACAATAATAACTTTCTTTTAAAAACAGTGTTTTGTGTTTACTCATGTTATCTTTGACTAATATTTACATTTGTTTGATTATCTGAAACTTTAAAGTGTGACAAACATGCAAAATGATTGTAAATCAGGAAGGGGGCCAAAACTTTTTCACACCACTGTATGTATTGAAACATTTTTGGTTGCCCTGACTATTTTAAAAGTTTCTTTAATTTTACTAAGCTCACTGAGGCCACACATAGACAAACAACCACACACGCACACACACACACACACACACACACACACACCTATAGGCAATGTAGAATGAACAGTCAACCTAATGTTCATGTTTTTAGACCGTGGAAGGACACCGGAGTACCCAAAGAAAACCTATGCCACGGAGAACATACAAAATCCTCTTGACCTGGAATCAAACCAAGGACTTTCTTGCTGTGAGGTGACCATGCCACAGCGCTGCCCCTGCATCATGTCTTTTGAGTGAATTCATTCATTCATTTGTTTTCTAATTTGGCCAGCTGGAGCCTATCCCAGCTCAAATAGGGCGACATGTTACACCGTGAACATGTCGCCAGTTCATCTCAGGACACCCATAGATGAACAACCACTCACACGCACATTCACTCCTATGGGTAATTTAGAATCACCAATCAACCTAATGTACCTAATGACTATGGAAGGAAGCTGGAGTAACCAGAGGAAACCCACGCAAACGCAGGGAGAACAAACTCCGCACAGAAAGATCCCAGACCCGTGAATCAAACCCGGGACCTTATTGTTGTGAGGAGACAGTGCCAACCAGTACACTACCGCACCACCCCTTTGAGTAAATTATTACCGAGAATTATCGATCTCCATAACATGGCACCTACATTGGCAACAATGTATTAAAAATATATTATATCATGTGTATTGACACTAAAACATCAGCTGCAAAGCACACAGCACCAAACACAATCCCAAAAAGAAAGATTTAATTAAACTTGTCAACAACAAATCTTGTCAGACTTAAATCCAGTAGAGCAACATTTCACCTGTGTTGCTTTTCTTGGCTTCTATGCATCATTTGATTAGGTAACTCTGCTCTTCCAATATGTTTGGCGAGTCTGCTGAAATACTATGCAGAGTTGGCTTATTGTTGGGTCCTTGAGCCCAGGAAAAACCTACAACTACCATGTCTGCCACTGTTAGGACCATAATCCAGGGAAAGCCCTACAACTGTCCGTGTTGAGTCCTTGAGCCTATGAAACCTCTACAACTGCCATGTCTGCAAGTGTTGAGTCCTAGCAAGACCACTAACCCTTCCTGCTCCAGGGGTGCTTTTCCATAGCTGATCCTATGCTCTGACCCCCAATCTTCCAAGGTGGGATATGTAGAAGTTGTATGGTGTATAATGATGCATGTGATTTTAAATAAAATAGGAAGTTACTATTCAATCTAGTCTGACTTTCAATCTAGTGCTTATCTGGGTTGTTGGTTCTCGTGTATTTGTGTAAGCAATAAAAAGTGGTGTTTTAAATTTTTTGTGGAGCATTATGGACTCCGGATGCCAGCTAGTAACACACACACACAAAGGTTTTTTTCAATGATGCCTAAACTGGTGAATATTTCAGCATGGAGTTTATTTGTGAGAATGTGCCTTATATTTACTGTTGTAGCATTTGACTCTAACTTCCTTTTGTCTTATTTATAGAACTAACTGGAAGTAGACTAAAGACTTGTTTCAGGAGGGAGAGAGCAGGAGGGAAAACTGTTAGACATTGTCACAGTGCACATAGTGTAGAGTGCAAGCATGGACAGCATAACCAGTAATGCCATAGACATGAAAGTTTCCTGATATGTAAAGCAACCAGTTACATCATAGTAAAGCCCAAAGGGTCCAAAGTGTTCTTTCTAAAGATATCTAAACTTTGTGTGAAGCTCCCTGTTTCTGAAGACGTGGTGGCGTAATGGTTAGCAAGATCGCCTGTTCTCCCCACTCTTGTGTGAGTGTCTTCAGGTACTCCGGTTTCCTTCCACAGTCCAAAAACATGTACATTAGGTTGATTGGTGATTCTAAAATTGCCCATAGGAGCGAGTGTGTAGTTGTTTGTTTGTGTGGCCCTGCGATGGACTAGCAACCTTGTCTATGGTGCACTGAGATATGCTCCAGCAGACCCCCATGATCCCCAAATTAGGGAATAAACGGGTTAGAAGATGAATGAATGACTGAAATATGCTCATTACATACCTGCAATTAATGAAATCAATTGAAAATAATCAAATTACAATTATTCTTCACATCATGAAAGTGAAAAATGTCCTGAACATCATGTAACATCACGCTACTAGTGTCAACTTTTTGGCCAAGAAAACCATCTCAATGGAAGCAAACCCTTCCCCCACCTTGCAAAATCACATAAAAAATAAAAATAAATCAATATTAAAAACTCAGTTTGATTAATTATTATTAATTAATAATAAAAATAAAGCTTTGAAGAGCGGTTCTCCGACGACTAGACATACAGTAGGTTACTCATGTTTCTACAAAGATCCCATGGTATTCTGTTTTTTTTTTTTTTTTTTTTATAATTTAGTAATAACTTATTTGTCATGCATTTTTTAAAATTTCAAATTGGTAGGCTTTACCAGGTTATGATGATACAGTGTATACAGCTGAGTATTATCAGCATAGAAGTAAAAGCTAATACCGTGTTTCCTAAATATATTTACTATGGGTAGATGCTGAAAAGTGTGAAAAGTGTGAAAAGTAACAACCCTAGAACTAATCCTTGGGGTACTCCCTACTGTACTTGCGTGTAATCTAATACCATTTCATTTACTGCTTGTTACTTGATAAGTATACTTTAAACCATGCTAAAACACAGTTTTATAATCAATGCAAAAGAATTGTGATTACAGTGTCTAAGGCAGCGCTGAGGTCCAATAGCATTAAAAGGGAGAGACAAACATTATCAGCTGATAGTAAGTCATTTGTAACCAGTTAAAGCAGTCTGATAGGTGCGTGTGCGCGTGCGTGTGCGTGCGTGTGCGTGCGCGTGCGTGTGCGTGTGTGTGTGTGTGTGTGTGTGTGTGTGTGTGTGTGTGTGTGTGTGTGTGTGTGTGAGATTTGTGTCTGGCCCTGCAATAGACTGGCAACCTGTCCAGAGTGTACCCTGCCTTCCCCCCTGTGTGCTGGGATAGGCTCCAGCATACTCCAGTGTCTCCAAATTAGGGAATAAGGGGGTTAGAAGAAGATTGAATGGATGAATGAATAATACATTTTATTTTAAATCTGTAAAGGTCATTATACATCAGAGGAATAATAATTTTTTTAAGACCTGCATAATGAACAGAGAGAAATCTGATTAGATTTTATACAGAGATTATACAGTGTAGAGATTATGCAGTGTAGATAAGCTTTTGTTAAACTATTGATTTACTTTACTTTGCCCCTATTGTGCCATCAAAGCTAAATGTATTGCTTGTAAGATTTTATAGAATTTTCAAGTTAAGAATATATTTGGGTCACTGGTGCCTCAGGATCCTTTCAGGGTTTGCCTCTTCACTGGAGGTCTCAGATTACCTCGGGATGTATATGAAATATTAGCAGGAACTTGCTGCTGATGTGCCTTTTTTAGAGTACAAGATTATGGGATATGTTATGTGTATGCCTGATTTGTTGAGAGATGTTTAACCTCGAACACTGGAGGGAAGGCCATGAACACTGGCCAGGCTGTAAAGATGAACACTGAAAAATTATTAATAGGATTTAAATAGGCGCTGGAATTCTTGTCTACTGTGCTGTCAGTCCATTTCTTTAAACACAGCTTGAGATATTAACACATGATCTTTCAGATTTATTTCCATGATTGCTATTGGATGAAGCTCCAGTCTTCCAGTAAGGCCTTCCAGTCCAATGTGAAGTTTGAATGTGAGATAACTCTTCATTCAGCTCCAACCTTATTAGTGAGATCAGACACTTTTGAGAAAAGAAAAGTTCTCAAGCCCTCTATGCTCCCAGTACATGCTGGCTGAAACTTTTTTTTCATTTATACAGATCTGATAAATGATGTGTTAGTGGGTATGAAATTCTCATTATGTTCTTATAACTGCAGTCTAAACAAGGCTAAATATGATGTATTGTGGTGTCGAATATTAAAATTCTTGCAAACAACTGTAGACAATTTTGTTCATTCATTGCACATCTGTATTTTTGAGTCCAGTCTGTATGATTGCTATCTGGTTGGCTATGATTACTTTTGGGCGCTTTATCTGTGATGAAGGTGATTCAAATTCACCAACTCACTGAGCCATTGCATCAGCACAGAAATTCTGACTAATATACCAGGATCTAAAATCTCTATCTTCTAGTATTTAACGAAACCATTTTTTTTCACTATCTCAACTACCTCATTGCCAATCTTAGTCTGTGTCTATGTCTTTGTGTTGTTGTCTTTATTTGCTGTTTGTGTTGCACTTGTCTCACTATTTGCACTGTTGTTATTGTATGTAATTACTGTCTGTAGCCCCGGACACTGTAGTGGAGAAACATTCTCTCATTTTACTGTATACTAATAATACCGTCATATATGGTTAAAATGGCAATAAATCTTCCTTGACTTTGACTTGATGTGTAACACCTGCTTATTTTTTTATTTTTTATTTTTTTAGAAATGTACTCATTGCGGATCCTCCTTTACACTCTAATCTTTGTCCTGAGCGTGTTTGGCAATCTGCTGATTATCGTGGTACTGGTGGTGAATAAGCGTATGCGCACCGTTACTAACTCTTTCCTGCTCTCGCTGGCGGTCAGTGACCTCATGATGGCAGTCTTCTGCATGCCTTTTACCCTCATTCCTAATTTGCTGGAGGACTTCATCTTTGGAGCCGCCATGTGCAAGACCGTCTCCTATTTCATGGGTGAGATGCTTTTTCTCATTACCTTTCACTACCTACTACTTTTCAACCATTCAAAGGGTATTTCAGAATTTCTCGATAATCAAAATAACTTTAAAACACCAAATTGGTAGTCACATTTTAACACATTTACTTCACGCTATACGGTATGCTGCACCGCTGCCACTATTTTAGGAGAATCACGCTTGGCTACCATTAATACCTTGTACTGATTCCCTTAAGCGTTGAAATAGAAAAGAGATTACTAGCAGATGCAACATAATAATAGGAGTGGGCGATATAGGAGTGGGACAAATAAAAATGTCAATTCCAAGATGGTCACACAAAAGTAGCAGTGGTGGCTCAAAAGTTTAAGGTACAAAGTTGATCTTGAGACCCCGGCTCAAGCCCACCACCACTATATCTGCCACTGTTGGGTCCTTGAACATGACCCTTAACCCTCCAGGGGCACTATACCATGGCGGACCCTGTGCTCTGACCTCCAACATTTCAAGGTAGGATATGCAAAGAAACACATTTCAATATATGCTGTATGGTGTATAATCCACTATGTGATAAATAAAATTGGAATTCATTTAATTGATAAGGGAAAGTCTATTTGTTTTGGAATTTGGTTAAGAAAAACCAAAAACATCATAAAAAACCCTCTATGTTTAGATTTTTTTTTTAATGGAAAATTCTCTTTATCTGCATCTTTTCATTCAACAGCAACATTGAACGTTTTCCCCTGCAGAACCGTCTGAAACAAAATAGACAAAGGAACATCAAAAACACCTTTTTAGCAGGATACCTTCTTAGATATCTTATTAAAAGAATGGTAGTAGGAAATTCTCTGACGGACAGGTGACCTGTCCAGGGTGTGCCCTTGCCGTGCTGGGATAAGCTCCTGCAGACCCCGAATTAGGGAATAAGCAACTTAGAAGATGAATAAATGAAAAGTATAAAATTAAAATGTATGGGCCGTTCACACATCACTTCTTTTGCACTTGAATTTTGTTATTTCAAACGGTCAGACAAACAAGACAGACAGATGGAAAATATCTTGGCTTTTCTGCAAAACCAACCAATCAACCAACCAACTAATTTGGCTCTCTGCAGGGCGCTCCAGCGTCCTCTTCAACCACAGAGACATTGTTGTGCTAGAAAGGAATCCGGTAAAAGAATTGTATATTTTTATGTTACACCATACAAAAACATTCTAGTAAACTGCCTACTTCCGATTTGGTGGCTAGTGTTGAATAAAAGACACTTTACATTTGCTTTAACATTTACATAAAAAATGTCTTCTACCTGGGGTAGCGCCGTGACTTAGTGGTTAGCACGGTTGACTGAAAACAAGAAGGTTCCGTGTTCAATTTGGGGGCAAGGGGTCTTTCTGTGCAGAGTCTGCATGTTGTCCCTGTGCTTGCATGGATTTTCTCCGGTTTGATTGACAATTCTAAATTGCCCATTTGAAGTGAATGTTGTGTATGTGGTGGTTGTTCTATGTGTGGCCCTGCGATGGATTCGAGACATGTCCTGCCTCTTGCCCTATGTTTGCTGGGAGAGTCTTCAGATGTGACCCTGAATTAGGGAATAAGCAAGTTCGAAGATGAATGAATGAATGTTTCTTACCTGTTGTAGGGTAAATTATAGTAGGGTTAATTATAATCATTTAACATTTAATAAATATTTAATCATACTGCTGTGGCAAAATGTGTAATCATTTAATAAATAGAATTAATGTTAATACTAATGTTATTATTGTTATGTATGGGATTATAGCTATGTTGGATCACTGGAGCCCACTCTTAGTTATTGGTCTTGAAGGGTTTCAGGTAGCCAGACCTTCATTGCTGGTGGCAGAAGGTCTAGAAGCTGCTTTGAATGATATGATCCAAGAGGATATATGAGCAAGAGGTAAAACCAAAAATTATTTGTTGTTTTGTGCCATATCACTTTTAAAATTCTAACAAAATAAATATAAACATTAATTCATTCGTCTTCTAACTTGCTTATTTCCTAATTTGGGGTCACAGGGGTCTGCATTCAGCTTAATGAACATGTTTTTGAACTATGGGAGGAAACAAGAGTATCTGGAGAAAACTTACGCAAGCACTTGGAGAACATGCAAACTCCACACAGAAAGACCGGGAATCAGGAGAGATGACAACGCCACCACACTGCTCTAAATTTAGAGTTTTAGCTTAAACATTGATTAGTGATACCGGGCAATAAGATAAACATTCCATATAGCGTCTGTACATAACCTTTTTCAAAAATGAATGAATGTTTGCTTGGTGCAATGAGGTTAGGATACTTTTCTTATAGAATTCTGGAATAAAGCGTTCAGGCACTGGTCGCGTTCCACTTTTAAGAGAAATAAGTGCATTTATAACCTCCTGCTTAGAACTGATTGTTTACATGGTGTGTGTTCTGTCCTTCCGATAAATAAGGTAGTGGAATTTTCTCCCGAAAGGTATTCATCCCACTAAATGGGGTTGTGACAGCTGTTGGTAGTTGCCTCTCTTTGTTTCATGAATAGATTTATTGGTCACCTGTAAAAGGCTATTTGAGTCCTTGAGAGCTGTAATAATGTTAGTATTTGTTTATCCAGCCTTGTTTAGAGGCCCTTCTTAGTCTTTGTCTTGCATAAAATATGGCAGTTTCTGCTTTCTGAGGTGCGATACTTATTGGTATAAACACTCTCTACAGATTTTGAATTTCCTATCCAGCTCCTTTTTATTTTTTATTTTGCTGAAGCATAGGAGATTGTAGATGTTCTAGGGTTTCCCATAGGAGTGATTCACTCACATTACTGGTTTTAAATATTGCAGAAATTCTTGTCTGTATAAAAGAGGAGCATTTACTCAGCATAAATTTTAATACTGAGCACTGTATGTTGGCATGCAGGTGCAGGGTCCGATATACTAATTGTTCCTATGGGGTATGAATTAATTCCTGTTTAAAACAGAATCAATTCTTGATTAGTCTGATGAAGCGGTGAAAAGAATGTGTAATCTTTCTAATTTGGCTGTTTTACGCTCCAGATGTCAAATAAACTAAGAATGTTGCAAAAGTTTACAGCTGAATGCCATATTCAGCAGAAGTGCAGCCAGTGGGAGTGGCTTTTTAACCTTTTTAGCTTTCTTAATTTTAGCGTATGGTAATCGTGATCAAATGAAAACTGGTTACTGGTACGAGAGAGAGAGAGAGAGAGAGAGAGAGAGATAGAGATACAGAGAGAGATAAACTTTGACTTTATTTCACAGGTCATATTATAACAACAGCGGACTGCTCTTCTCCACATTACTCTGTCCTCTACACGTGCCTATTTCACCCCAACTATCTGCATGTCTTCCCTCACCACATCCATAAACCTCCTCCTGCTCGGTACCTCCATCCCCAGCATTCTTCTTACAAATAAATAAATAAATTTAATAAATAAATTAGTGTTAATAAATCTACTTGAACAGAATTGATTCTGAAGAGGAAGAAGAGGAGAGAGAGAATAGTGTAATGCTGTAGTTGTAGTTTGGGGGCCATGATTTGGAAGCATAACTAAAAGTTAGAGCCATAAGGTACCAGAGACAAGTGATCACTAAAATAATAGCTGACCCACCACACTACCGGTGTGTAATTGTATACGAATACCCCAGTTTACCAAACACTATATCAATGAGTGCAGCTAGGTTTGGCTAAATAAACATTCTTTTAGACTTGACACTAAGACTGGTTTTTCCCTATAACTGTGGAGAAATCCCTCTTAGATGTATAAGGCTAAACCCATTATTATTTAGGTAGCTTTATTCTTTTTTTCTGCAAAAATAGGTTTAAACGTCATCCTATACTGTATATCTATGTTTTGACTCCAATTGAAAAAATAGCTTTGTTCTGTAGACAGCAAATTGTACCCCAGCCTAACACAACGGTTTCACCAAGCGGCGATAATAATAATAATTATATTTTATGCTAAATACGATTCTGAATATTGCTAATCACCAGCCGTGAATTGCATCCTCGGAGAAAGCATTATGCATTTTTATCTACCTCTGGAAAGGAAAGAGAATTTTTTAGCCTCTGTAATGTTTGGTAAAACATCATATCTCCGGGCACAATTATAAAATTATTGTTAAGATCAATTTGAACTCAGTGTAATAATTATAATGCTGTATCCTTGTAACATAAATGAGAAGACGATGAAAGCTGTCCTGAATGCTTTATTAAAAATAACCAAACGACAACAATTGCCCCATAAAACACAGACACCATTACGCATCAGTTTCGATGCATGACTAACACACAGCATGACTTGAATATAATTTGTCTGTGTTGCTGTGACATGTTGTCCCATCCTACAGCTATGCTAGTACTTTCTTGCTTACTCTTAGTTATATAGTTTGGCTTTGGAACATTTATTTAAGCCAAGGTAGATTTCATCAGCCACGAGAAGTCAATGAGCCATTACAGATCTTTTCAAATATTGATTCTTGTGTCTAATCTCTGAGGCTATGCGTGTTTATTGAGCTTCCTTTAGGATATAAAAAGTAATCAATGTCAGGAATACTGTCTTTTAATTCTTTACTCTGCTGTTTACATATGGTTTTAATCAAGGTTGCTGTCTTATCTATGGTAAAGTTTTTAAAAGACAAACTAGTTGGTTAAAGTGTTAATTGTTGATTGAAACACCAGGTGACCTGAGAACTGCCAGTCTTTCACTCTTTGGTCCCTTAGCAAGAACCTAAACCATTGAACACATTTATTTTACTGTGCTGTAAAGTGTATTTGACAAATATTTACACATCATAAAGCTGTGAACTCCCTTTCTTGCACAGTGACAGTCTCTAGCCTATTTTCTTCTGAATTAAAAACCCACCATCTTTCATGCTGACTAAACTGTTAGTGAATAGGAAGTCAAAAAGAATGCTTGAGACGTTTTTAGCTGAGGTCACACCCCCACCCTTCAAGCCATTAATGGATTTGCACATTTCTGGCACTTTTCAAAGCCTCTTTAAGCTTCATTGCCTTTCTTCCTAAAAATGCTTCATTTCATTTATGCATTATCTGGTCTCAAGGGACAGAGCGCTTAAGCTTTAGGGTTACTTTGCAATTTTTCCCCCCCTAACACATCAAAAGTGATTGACTGGCCAAACAAAATCAATAAAAAGAAAATACTTTGAAATGGTATTTTATAAAGAAGACAATGTTTTGATGAAGAAATACCAAGCAATCAGTCAGTTCCCACCAACATATTTTCTAAACCCTAAATTGTTTTATAGATTCTATTGGCAGCAAATTAATTGCAAACTGTTAAGTTTAGTTACAACCCAGCCATTAGGGTTCCACAAGCCAGTGCATTCTTAGTGCCGGTCCCCAGCTAGGATAATGGGTAGGGATGTGTTACTAAGGGCATCTAGCATAAAACGTGCCTGATCAAATATAAGGATCAAAGTATGGGTGAGTGTGTTAGAGAAGTAAAGTGAAGTGGTAGCACAGAAGTGGTGGCACAGTAGTTGATGGATAGAGTAAGATAGATAAAGAAAGCAAGAGAAAAATTTGAACATGAAGATGCTGTATACAACAAACCTGCAAATACCGTTCAAATTGGTAAATATAAAAATGACTGTAAAAAAATAAACAATCCAAATTGTTGCTTCAGCGCAGAAATGAAGCAGGAAAAAAGCAATAGAATCCCACAGCACTGCTTTTCAGACGTAGACCCTGCACAATGTTATACGTAAAATGTGTCGCTTAGTTACTTCTTACATGTCTGGTTCTTCCTCCTACAATTCTCCACAGGTATCTCGGTCAGCATTTCCACCTTCAGCCTGGTTGCCATAGCAATCGAGAGGTACAGCGCCATCTGCAATCCGCTGAAGTCACGGGCATGGCAGACCCGCTCACATGCTTACAAAGTCATCGCCGCTACCTGGGTGCTGTCAGTGGTCATCATGATTCCCTATCCTGTCTTCAGCACGCTGGTGTCCTTCTCCAAGCCCAACAACATCACTGCACATATGTGCCGCCCAGACTGGCGTATCCACCAGATGGAACAGATTTGGTGAGTCTCAGTGTGATTTTAGTGTTTTAATGAAATCTGAATCCAGCCAAAACTTGCTGTATTGCATACATAATATCGATATTGCATAGTGCAACATAGCAATAATTCATTCATTTATTCGTGTTCTAATTCAGGGTCATGGGGTTCTGCTGAAAGGGTGAAAGGCAAGAGGGCAACATACACTCACACATACTTCTATGGGCAATTTAGTCTCTCCACACCAAATGGCCCTGGAATTGAATCGAGAAACTTCTTGCTGTGAGGCAACAGTGCTAACCACCCAAACATGATTTAATAGTTTCTAGAAAATTGGGGGAAATTTTTGAATGTTTTATTATAGTACATAGCAGGCAGTGAATTTAGACAGTCAGTCTGAGCAAACGATTGCAGGCCTGTAATGCAATGATCTGAAGTGCTTAGTCATAAATTTTGGGTGTTGAGGTTGTTCTGTATTGTGTAGGTAATGGATTGACGTGAAATATGCAGGTTAGTGTTGTAACTATTTTAATTTGGACATAAATAGAAGGCCAAATCCCAACGGTTTTCAATTCCCATTCGACATCCAGTTAATCAGTTCTGTTAAAGGAAACATTGCAGGCCACACACACACACACACACACACACACACACACACACACACACACACACACACACACTCTCACTCACTCACTCCTAGGGGAAATTTAGAATCTACAATCAACCTAATGTACCCGTGAACTCATGTTTTTGGACTGTGGCAGGAAACCGGAGTACCAGGAGTGCCTGTTATTCCTTATAATAGTAAAAAAATATTTTAAAGAAGTAATTAAAGCACATTTCAGGGGATTATTTTGCCTTTCTTAGACTTTGTGTGAAGAGGAACAGGAGGTTGTACAGACAATTAAGTACTTAACGCATCAGGAAATTGGTAGGCATGCAGAGGAACTTCTTGAGGACCACTGTCTGTAATAACGGTGGTCAATAAACACTAGTGGATTCACAGCATGAACAATTACCTGATGGTTTTATTATTGTTCTTGTGAAATACAGTAAAATGTGTTATGGACAGCATAGTTAACAGAAATTAAAGGCTTGTTTGTGACTCATCATTAAGCTGTGCTTTGAGACAATTACTACCTCCTATCAGAGCTGACCCAAGGCATAAGTGAACTAAGTGGCTACTACGGACCTCCATGAGCATGAAATTATGATGGTTTTTAGTGTGGCTAAACATAGGGTGTAAGGCAGGAGTACACTCTGCGCAGTCACCAATCGACCTAATATACATATTGGACTGTAGGAGGAAACTGTACCCAGAAAAAATTGTTTAACAGGATGTGATAGGGATGCATAGAGGGGTAAAAACATTGGTATAGTGTATATACAACAGCTACAATAAATAACATCTATAATGAGTGGATTAATTTTATAGTGTCCCCTAAAGGCTTGGGCTGTACTTTCCCCCTGGGCTTAGACCCGAAACCTATCTTGTGAGTCAAGAGTCTATTAAAAACCTTCAAGCAATCACAAAATGAACCTTAAAAGCCCAGAAGCTCTGATGCGTAACATCAAGCTATGAGATCTCATTGAATGATACTAAAATAAAACAAAAGAAGCTTCCGGATCATCATTCTGTTTCCTGAAGCGCTTTTAAGACTGTTTTGCTTTGATTGCTCATGGTGATGAATTTGAAAGCCATGTACAGAACGGAAACTCACGTGTGCTTTTGGATCAAATGAATTCACAGACATCAGGGAGATGAAAAAGATAAGTGATGAAGACCAGGAGAGATACGTTCACATCCCCCAACAATATCATTTTTACAGCACTTTAAAACAAAGTAAATAAATCCAGCATTCTTTGTGTTGCTGAAGCTTATGCAGATGTTAGAACAGATGCATTTTTAAATTGTAATTATTGCAAATTGCTTAAAATGTTTACGATTTTTCTGCTTGTTTTTTAGATGATTTTATAAATCAATAACTCTTATCTTGGCTTTTAATAATAAAGAAGCGCATATACCATCCTTTTAACTGACAAGTATTGTGTCCCATAATTGCTGGGTCTCATCTGAATTAAAACCTGGTTTCTTTTTTAAAAGTCTGTATTGATTTTCTCCTCTTTCAGCTTGTGTATTGATTTGTTGTTTTGTGCCCCTCCTCCTTTCCCGCGCAGGTACATCTTGCTGCTTTTTATTCTATTTTTCATCCCAGGTGTGGTAATGATAGTTGCCTATGGCCTCATCTCCAGAGAACTTTACCGGGGGATTCAGTTCGAGCTGGAGCAAAAGAACAACAGTAGAGGTGAGATGCAAAACAGCAAAGTTGAAATCTAGGTTGTCTTTGAATGCTGTGGAAGTATGACAAACACTATTCAAGCCCCTATTCAAGGACATGGTGTGTTATATTTGGAGTGGAAGATCTCAAGTATCCTGCACAGTGTCCTGACTCTAAATCAACTCCACTTTCAGGAATTTACTGGAACACTGCCTCCTCACCTGTGACAGTTGTGACTAATGACATCTCATTAATACCATTATGGCCGAATGAACAAATCCTAAAGCCTAGCTTGAAAAATACTGTAAATATTACCAGTGTGTGGTGGTAATTATGGCAGGAACAGGAAGTCTAAATCAATAGGATGTGATGGTCAGGTTGTTTATATAGCGTATCCATTAAAATCAGAAAAGTATAAGGAGAAAGAGGTTGGCGAAACAGAATTTGGATCGGCAGAGAGATGAGAAAAGTAGGCAGAAGTATAAG
>JAOTRA010000020.1:1648557-1673821 GCA_026260255.1 Pseudolaguvia tuberculata
CACACACACACACACACACACACACACACACACACACACACACACACACACACACACACACACACACACACAGGTGAGTAATCAACATCATATGTGTTTTTCTGCTTGAATGTCTTTTGCCAAATCTCAGCATATTAACAGCTGAAAGCTTCAACCCAAAATTAAGTAATTAATCATACCTTAAATTCAATCACAAATACACTACAGTAAGTTACTCTCTAATTATGTTTTGGTTAGTCAAAAAAAGCCTATAGCTACATGAATAATCATTCATTCATTCATTCATTCATTCATCTTCTTACCCGCCCTGGATTCCCGGCCCAGGATTCGAACCCAAGACCTTCTTATTATGAGGCGATCATGCTGTCCAGTACAACACCGCGCCGCCCCCATGAATGATCAACATACATATATTCATTCATTCATCTTCTTGCCTGCTTATTCCCGAATCCGGGGTCACGGGGGTCTGCTGCGCCTATCCCAGCACACATAGGGTGAGAGGCGGGGGTACACCCTGGACGGGTCGCCAGTCCATCTCAGGGCAAACATTAATACATTGATTTAAGCAATTACAGATAAACATTAAAATGTCCTTGTATGAAGCAAAACATATATTTTCAGTATTTGTTTTTTCCCTATTTAAGATAGAAATTAATACATTAGGATAAAATGGAAAAGAAGCAACAAAAATAGTTTAGTAACCCTTGATCTATTGGTGAAATTAAAATTTTACCATTCATTATAACAGCAAACAACATTAACTTGGCATACAGAATTTCAATGACTGTCAGACTGTATGACCATTAATGGTACAGGATTAATAGGTGGTAATGCATCAGTACGTTCAACATGAACAGAAAGAAGAACTACATAAGCTAGATCTTTTTCAGCACTAAAATGTATTCTGATAATTTAACACTTTTATCTAACTTAAGTGCCCTATTTTATCTAACTTAAATGCATGTACAGAACAAAAGCACTGATGATTACCTTTTCCACAATTCACAAGAAGATTCAGAAAAGATGTTGTTCAGGGTTTGATAGAGCAACATTCTCAGAAATGGGCTACTTGGAACTATTCAAAGCCACTTGACATGTAGTCCACATGTAATCAAATCATTTTTAGATCTTATAAAGGAGCGTAAAGAATGGGAACTAAAAATATAACATCTAAAAACAAATTTCCTGGGCTGTAGATGGTATTATTACTTTTTGCTAGTTTCCTTAAACTACAGTAAAAAAAATAGCTATTCAATCATTTTTTATTCAGTGCATTGCAGTGACATAGTGCTTAGCATGGTCGATTCACAGCAAGAAGGTCCTGAGTTTGATGCCCGAGCAAGGAAAGCTTTCTGTGTTGTTTGCATGTTTTTCCCACACTTGCATGAATTTTCTCTGCGTACTCAAGTTTTCTTACACAGTCCAAAAATATGTATATTAGGTTAGAATGGTAATTCCAAACACACCCATAGTGAGAGTATTTGTGGCTCTGCAATAGACTGGGTGCCCACAGCATCTTTCCCATGTCGGCAAAACTGTTAAATTCTTAACTCCAGTGAGCTGCAAAACACAGAACCCACATTCTTTTATATTTTCAAGGTCCCTGGTGACATGTCAATAAATTAAGTTAAAACAGAGAGAGATTAAAGGGATTAGTTTGAGAGAGAGAGAGAGAGAGAGAGAGAGAGAGAGAGAGAGAGAGAGAGAGAGAGAGAGAGAGAGAAAGACTTTTACACCACTTTACACAGGACACATATTACAACAGTGACTTAAGATATGCAGGTAGTTGGGGTGAAAGAGGCAGATGTAGCGGACAGGGTAGTGTGGAGAAGAGTGATTCGCTGTGGAGACCCCTAACGGGAGCAGCCGAAAGGAGAAGAACAAGAAGAATTAATTAATGTAGATAAATGGGTTTAACCAGATAGATAGATAGATCACCTAGGGGGATTCATCTGGTCGGGGTAACTTTATTAGAGAGTGAAATCAGCTGATCAAAAAGAAAAACAATGCATTTGTGATATTACATGGCTTTTTCATCATGTCTACGATCACATACCTCTGAAAACATTTGTTAGGGTCACGGGTGAGATACGAATTTTTAATTCAAATATTTATTACAGGGAAAAAATGTGGAAATAAGTGTAGATGAATATTATTCTCAATCAGAAATGTGAGAATGTTTTAGGACGTGTATGTGGGGACATCTTTAAGACGTGTCCTATTTTCAATGTGAAATGATAAAAAAGCAGGCTATATCTAACCAGAGGGTCACTGAAAAATTTATGTCATAAAGGTGAGGATTATTGGATATACTGCATACATATTTTAGCTGCTCACTTCAGGTAGACAATTAAAGCTCAACAGAATATCCCATCTTATCTATTCACACATGTTGTGTATCCAAGAGTCCACCATATTCATATCATACATCATACATCATATCATTGCCTACATAATGCAATAAAATCTCATAATCAGGTCCTATCTGGCTCTTGAATGTATAAGAGACTCATACTGTAGGTCAAAATGTCTCCTTTTACATTTAGACATTACATTGTGTGTGTTTATCTTGGGTGGCCCTGCTGTGGACTGGCAACCTGTCCAGGATGAACCCCAGCCTTTTGTCTTGCCTATGTGTGCTAGGATAAGTTACAGCAGAACCCCATGACCCAAAAAAAAAAAAAAAAAAGAATTTTTAGAAGAAGGAGAAGAAGAAGAAGAAGAAGAAGAAGAAGAAGAAGAAGAAGAAGAAGAAGAAGAAGAAGAAGAAGCATGGATGAATGAATGAATGAATGAATAAATGAATGAATGAATGAATGAATGAATGAATGAATGTTATATTTACAACTTTTATATACAACTGAGAAATGGTGGTAAATTGATAGTGCTGGAAATCGACTAGCTAGTGAAGCATAGGTTTGAGATTTTTTCCATTAATATTGGATGATGGCAGCACAGTGGCTTAGTGGTTAGCACTGTTACCTTACAGAAAGAAGGTCCAGATTCAATTCCCAAGCATGTTCTCTCCATTTTTGTGTTGGATTTACGGGTATTCCAGCTTCATCCAACAGTCCAAAACCATATAGGTTAGATTGATTTGTTATTTTAAATTGGCCAAAGGAGTGAGATTGAGTGTGTGTGGGCCTGTAATGGAACAGTGACCTGCCCAGGTTGTAACCCCTCTGCTTTTTGACCCTTCAGAGAGGTACCAACAGACATGAATTATGTAATAAGCAGAAAATGAATGAATATTGGATGAACAGGTCCAGGCCCTGTGCAGTGCACTCAAGGATTTTTTCAACCATACTGTCTTTCTTTAGAGTGCTGGAAAATGTCTGTTTGGACATTTTAGCCTATGTGACAGCATAGAGAAATTGGCAACATAGAGGAAGACTGCTTGTCCCTTATGTCTCAGCTGATCAATTATAGTAAAGAGATAAATATAAGTTGCTCTAGATAAAGGAACTTCCAAATGCCAGATTCTACTTTTTAAAGATTTGTTATTTTATTCATTAAAGATTGTACTTACAGTGTAAAAAATTACAACCATAACATTTTTCATCAGTTGGCAGCAGTGCAATACAAATACAGTTCAAACACTGACATTAAACATCAGAGCAGAAACTAGCAATCGGAAAATACCAATCAACTATATATAGATTATAAATATAAACTAAATTATAGAATATAAGTTTGTAGACAGCTGACCATAAAAACCACATTTACTTCTCCAAAATGTGTCTACAAGCATAGAAGTGTACAGTTTAGTATAGAATGACTTATATAGTATAGTATAGTATAGTATAGTATAGTATATAATTCCCAGCACTTAACTCCTAATTGCCAAGTATTATAAATGCATTTAACAAACGCTTTGAATCAAAATATAACAGAAACTAAATACATCTGGAATGAGGTGATTAAAATAAGCATGTTTGCATAGGTCAAGTGTCCACTAATGTTTAGTGATAGTGTATAATCTTCAGCCAACCAATTCTGATAAGTCTGTTCGTAAAATTCAGATTCTTGGGTTACAGGAGTAACACCAATGTTGTTGTAGTTCAGCCATCCAAAACGTAATGTTCTGTCCATTCAGATATGCTTTTCTGTTTAAGACAGTTGTGCACAGTTACTATGTTCTTTTTTTTAGGCATTTCTATCTACAGAATTGTTGCTCACATCTTTTTTTATGTTAATGTTTTCTTTTGTATTATTTATTGAAAATGTATTTGAATTAAAATGTGATAAAAGTTAATGGTTTCAGTCGTGGAGAAAATAAAATCTAGTCAGACTACCCAGTGTCAGTCATATTCATACATTCGTTCATTCCAAATTGCTGTGTATTTTTGAATACTTACCTTGAATACTTATTTACTTATTACTTATTTTAATCGTTAAATTCACTGATTCATTGTTCATTTATTGTACTTTAGCCTGCAATAATTTTACATCATCTCCATCAGCTATTCTGCATTATTAACAGTTTTTTTTGTACTTTTGTAAATTTTCGTGTCTAACGTCTACTGAAACCATAAATAAAAATATAGACAGAGCAGGGTTTTAAAAATATTATCTAGCATGAAACCAAACCCTTAATTTCAATGACTCCGGATGAAGGATACAAGGAAGTGTATTAATTTTAGTTCCACCAAGCTGCCATTGCTGCATGAGATACACGCAGGTCACTCTGGATAAGGGTGTCTGCCAAATGCCATTAATGTAAATAAAGTTATTTTTATTCCTAGTGGTAAAAGCATGGAAAGTGCAAGTAGTACACTAGTGATGTATAGGTCTATGTGTGGCCCTGTTGTGGACTGGAGCAAAAGATAGGCGGATGGAACCAACAAACTTTGTTGCTATTTTACTATCTACCGGAAGTGTAAATAATAAATTGTGTGAATAAACAAGTGCAGATATTTGAAAAAGTATGTACATTAATAAATATGGCTAGGTCGGTATGTGCATAGAGAAGTATGTGTGTATTTAAAGTGTAATATTACATTGTGCAAAATGTGTACATCGCATATATGATTTAACAATAAATCTGTTGTGAATAAATTATACAAAGAACGTGTAGCAGAAAGAAGCAGAACTGCAAGATGAGAGCTAATAGTCAGACATAAGTATCCTAGTGGTGTAATGTAGAGTTCAGAAGATTTATGGTTGTGAATAAACAACTGGCCCTAAACCTACTAGTTTTTGAGCAGATGGTTCTGTATCTGCTCCTGTATAAAAGGAGGTTGATCCGGTTGTGACTAGCGTTGGAAAAGTTCTCGAAGATTTCATGTGTTCTGCTCAATGGAAGTTAGAAGGGTGCTGATGATGCATTGGATGGTTTTCACAACTCTATTTCTTTGCTCTCAACAATGCATAAATTCCTATTTTATTTGTCAATTGTAGGTAGGGGTTGATATATGGCGAGTTAAAACTACATATCATATTAGTAGATAATATTAGATGAGACCAAGGTATGGATTGTAATGTGTTTGTAATAAAATACAAAACCTACACCAGACATCCCAGAAAACAGACAAAAAAAGTTGTAGTTGTTGCAGTTGTTGCGGACTGAATCTGTTTGTGCTGAATCAGGAACACAACTGATAAACGTAAAAGTAAAATGAAATGCAGTGAAAAGCCAAAGTCAAATAACTCTTCTGCTAGCACATTTTAAGAGAAACTTAAAGTGAAAACACAACAACCCATAGCTGAAATTCTTAGCAACTACACGATGACTTTTTTAATCAAGGCCACAACTACAATGTTCGACATTGGAATTACAAGATAAGAACTGCAGACACAAGCTCTGGGAAACCAAATCACAAGACTCATAGGCAAAGTGGAGTCAAATACAATTGTGTAATGTGTGTGTGTTGTTATACAGTATATACCAATGGCCAAAAGTCTATGGAAAGTTTACCAGCACAGCCATAACTGTCGCCACAAATTGGACACAATTGTCCATAATGTCTCTATATACTAAGGTCTTAATATTTCCCCTATCGAGACACAAAAAAGGAAATGACATATACTTTGCAGCAGCTATGATACAGTGCTCCTGGGTCTCTCTTAAGAACCCAACGTGGCAGCACAAAGATGAACAACCACACACACTCACTCCTATGGGATCAATCTAATGCACATGTTTTGGACTGTAGTAGGAAAAGACAGTACCCGGAGAAGTATTTGCAGTACTCAGTACACAGAAAGACCCCTTGCCAGAGAATTGAACCAGGGACCTTCTTGGTTTATTTATATATTCAATAAATCTGACAGTTGGACTAATCCTATTTTGTAATTAAATTATACGTATTATTAGGCTTATTAATAAGCATTTGTCACAACACTAAATGCAGCACATAGCACACAATAAGAGATATAACAATCAGAGAGGTGTAGAAAATTAATGTAGATCGATACACAGTAATGTCTTGCTATAAACCTGAGTGAGGATGCTTTGATTAAAAAGGATGCTTAAATAGGGTGAGCCAGGTCTTCTATACAGACTTACAGGAGCCAGTAAGAAAAAAGATCTAATGATACCAGCAATATATCTCAATATTTAATTCTGTTATTTGATATGAACATTTACTTAAGCTGTTGAGTTGTATTTGTATTATGTTTATGCATTGTTGCCACATGATTAGCTGTAAGGATTTCGGAGGATGCCTAATTGTGAGTCTTTGTCAAGAAGATTAACAACAAATGATGATGATGATGATGATGATGATGATGATGATGATGATGATGATGATGATGATGATGGTTGCTAATGTAGTGGCACAAACAAATTGAAAATCAGACCGACAATAACAAATAATAAATGGCTGATGAAGGTTACAGTCAACTCCTATGGGCAATTTTTAGAGGGATGGCGCATGTATGATGTTTTGGAGACAAGTTGAGGGAGGCTAGGTTGAGATGGTTTGAACATGTGCAGAGGAGGGGCATGCAGTATATTGGTAGAAGAATGATGAGGATCAGCCAAAAGAAGAAGAAGAATCAACCAAATGTACATGTTTTTGGACTGTGGGAGGAAAGTTGTCTTCACTAATTATGAACTCAATCCAACAGTCCAACAGAATGTAATATAAAGTGATCTCAATTTATAAAACTAATTTATTACATTCATACTTTTGTATTCAGCATACGAGGAGTCTGCCACCGGGGAACCATACACTCTATGTACAGTACAATAAAAGAGCCATTATAAAGCTGTCACTGAATGGATGTCCAATAGCCTTATAAAATAATAAACGCTGCATTTGGCAGAAGGCAGGGCTGTGAGAAGCCAGTTGGAACAGCACTGTGATATAGATCTGCATGCCAACCTGTACAACGCTTTACTCTGCAGTATTCCCAAAAGGATCTGAAATGTGACATAATCAATTACTGATTCCACTCAGCTGCTGTAGCTTGGATGATCTTTAACAGCTAGACAGCAATTTTCCTACTCATAAGGCATGTGTGAATGTAGATCGTTTCTGTAAATCATTTCTGATTTGAACATGTTTAACAACTCATTTCACTTTTTTATAATCATGAGCTTTTTTGTGTAAAGCTATTCAAGCTATGAATGAACCTTAAAATGTAGGAACGAATGAATGTTTAATGGCACAAAAGCAGTAGTCGGACTCGTCTAGTCAATAAATGTTCATTTGCAAGGCAAATCCAGTCATTATTAGTAAGTGTATCCAGGTTGGGTGCCTCATTGCTGTCAGAAACACGCTGCCATTTCCCAGCAATTAATTCTGCAAGGCATGAAGCGATAGAACATCTCTCTCTGTCTGCTTAGGAGATTTATCTCAAATTATCTCTGCTGACTGATTAAGACTTTTATGACAGAAAGAATCAACGATTTCAAATAGTGTTTCTATAAGGAGGCAACCAAAATGTGTTTACTCTAAAAAAAATGACCGGCACAACTGACACTGGAGATTTCAATCAATTTTATAAATGAATGCATTAATTAAGTTGTAAAGATAAACATGTTTTCAATTCAGCATGACGGCATCACAATCAATCAATGGCGTAGGGATTAGCATGGTTGCTCCACTGAAAGAAGATCCTAGGTTCAACTCTTGGGTGAGTGGTCTGGTGACCTGTCCAGAGTGTACCTATATGCACTGGTTTAGGCTCCAGCAGACCTCCATTACCCCAATTTTAATTGAATAAGCGAGTTAAGGGTAAATTAATGAAAGGTTAGTGATTAGCACTGTTGCCTCACAGCTACAATGCACAGGTTTGATATCCGGGCAGGTGAGAGTACATATATGTGGCCCTGTGCTGGGTTGACGACCTGTCCAAGGGTGTACCTCACCTGCATTTTGCCCTTTTAGAGACAGCTGGGATATGCTCCAGGAAACCCTAAGACCACAAATTAGTGAATAAGCAGGTATAAAAGATGAACGAATTAATAACCCCAACATATTAGTTTATTTATAACCAACTGTGTAAAATTGATAGGTGATAGGTGCTATATCAGGGTATCTGTTGAGTCATGTTTAATTTAACTGTTTTATGTGTGTTCATTTGATATATTAGCATTAGCCTGGAACAGTATCTGTTGTGTTGACAGACACTGTTTTGTTTTTTCTAATCTAATATTTCTATCAAGTCAAACTGTAATACAGCTTATAGCATATAGTAGTGGAGTAGAAATAGCAGTAATAGCTGATGCAATCCTATAATACTTCACTGACCTTTTCTATGCAGGAACCTTTTTAGATTTCTGCGCTCCAGCAAGCACTCAGGGAGCCATTTCAAGCTCAGACCCCTGTTGTCCTCCTACCTTACAGCAGTGTCCTCACTTTTCAGTCCAAACACTCTGGTCTGAGGATTTCCTCATTCCCCATGGATTACCTTTATGAAAGGCTCTTTAGCTACTTTCATGCCTCTAAGGGCTGTGGAAGGAGAGTGGGTAAGAGGAAGAAATAAACAGACAGGGACAATCACTAAAATAATACTGCTTTAACAAAATAATTATATCCAGAAATTTAAAAGCAGAAGGGCTTAATATTATTTATGCAGTGGTGTAGCAGTTAGTACAATCTTCACACAGCAAGAAGATCCTGGGTTTGATTCCCGGACAAGAGGTTTTCTGCACTGAGTTTAACGGACACCAATACGTTAATGTATACCATAATCAACACTGAGTCTATTTACTTCATTGGCAATCATTCAATAATATTCTGAAGGCATCTCATCATGGTCAGGGACATGGTGGCTCCAGTTCCTTTCTGTTCAGAGGAACACTAGGGCAAGAGGCAGAACAGCCCTCAATAGGAGAATGCAGGGCACTGGCATGCACACACATTAATACATTCGTTCACTTTGTTACCTGCTCATCCCCTAATATGAGGTCACTGGGGTCTTCTAGAGCCTATCCCAGCACACATGGGTCAAAAGGCAGGTGATCAACCTTGGACAGGTCACCAGCTCATCATAGGGCCACATACAGACGTTCGTATGTAAAACATATACACATATACACACACACACACACACTCCTATGGGCAATTCACCAATCAACCTAATGTACAGGACTGTGGGAAACAACCAGTGAAAATTCATGCAACAACGAGGAGAGCATGCAACTCTGCACAGAAATACACTTTTCCCTGGGCATCAACATTCTTGTAGTGAAGCGACTGTGATAACCACCATGCCACCCAAACCAGATACTGGGGATTGAATCCAGAACCTCTTCCATGCAAAGCAAGCACTCTGCCACTGAGTTGCACCCCTAGCTTTTCATGCATTTACAATGCTAAATTCTAAGATGTTCACTCATTATAAAAACTAAGCATTCAATGTAAAGATAAAGGCTCAATCCTGAGCTCATACGACACCAAATTCCAAAACATTTTGTGACGTTATTGGCTGGACTTTCAGTGCACAAGACTCAAGCAGCAACGTCAAAATGATGATGAGGTTAAATTAAAGTTTTACAACCTGAACATTCTTTAGTGTCAAGTAATGTCCATTCAGTAGTGTCCAAACTGAATTTGGTTTACTGCAAATGTAGGCATAAAAATAAGTGCTTATTTTATTTTTTTAAAAATTAAATCATGAAGAATTTGTAGGTCACAGTAATGTTAGCATTCGGCAAACAACTCTGCAGGAAACCCTTTCAAAACAAAAGAAAATAGAGGATAATACAAATAATCTCACATACCAAAAAAATCTGTACTTATACTCAGTCTTTACAAAAATGGCATTGGTGCATCCCTGGTAACAGTAAAGCATAACAAAACAAAACATCTTCCTGACCTCTGTTAAACAACAAGAAATACAACTTTGGATTTATAGATAAAATTATTTTATTTCTTATTATTAAAATCTGTAAAGAGATAATTAAACATCCTAGTGTTGTACTATGTAAAGCAGATGATTTTTCTAAAATCGAAATCTAAAATTTATAAAAAATTAATTTATCAAATCTAATAAACCTTGATTTCTTAACTAATTAAAAAGTTTATCGTTAAAGCAGATACACAGCCAGAGCTAGACATTATTCTCACATCATTTCACAGATTGTTTCAGAAGGTAATAATTACAGAAGGTAATCACCATCATTAACTACATGTCTTGCTTTAATAGACTCAGTCACCCATGTATCTCGAACAATCTTAAACTTCTTTTTAAAAAGGCGTCTGCGCGTCTTTAACTCCAATAATCTCTCCTCCCTCTCCACAACTACATGTGAGATGCCTTCATCTAGTCTTTTTACAACAGTACCCCCATAAAAGCGAAACTCCAGTGCCCGAAAGTCCAGAGACGTATCTATGATAACAGTTTCAGGATTTCCAATCTCCTTAAACCCATCAAAGTAGGCACAGTAAGGTCTAAACATGCTAGTAGGCAAGTCATCAAAGCCATACTTCTGCTCCAATGAGGATACAGACTCTACGTCCACTTCAACTGGCCCCATTCTGCTAAGGACATCCCTCAGCTGCTGCTCATCAGTTTTGACGTAGTAACCGTCTCCATAGCAATCATATTCTTTCGCAAAGTGCTCCCTGGTGGAAGGGGACATGTGGATCATGTGTTGTGGTTGCCATGGAAGCACTTGTTTCCTGTTTAGACATTCTAGGAGCCAGGAAGCACGTACTACATCATGCTGGTTTGAAGCAATGATGTTCTTTACGCGAACATTCTCAACACCTGCAATTACACAGTAAGTGTCCTTTCCAGGGTTTTGTACCACAATGCCTCCGCAACGGGCCACTGCTTTTTCAAGTTCTCCTTTCGAATGTTTGCTGCTTGCGCTCATTACACAGAATTCTACATCTTCAAACATGTCAGTCTCTTTGGTGATATTGGACAAGTCTTGGGGTTTAAAATGCTCAACAATGCCGACAGTCTTCTTCAGCTTGGGCACAAGTTTACGTTTCTTCTTTTCTGGCTCATCTTCCTGTAAGTGAAAGTGCCTGGATGCAAGTTTACCTGAGGCTTTATCACGAAACTGATTTAGCTCATCCAAAGTCATGCATTCGTACCATTCTTTGTCCTCTCTGATCTTCTCGATCCTGGGGAAGCGCAGAGTGCAGTTGGTTTTGTACATGTCACTGCTTACGATCTCTGCTGCTTTGACTTGAATGATGACAGAGTTTCTTGGCTCAATGTAAACCTCTGGCTTTTCCGTTCCGCACAAAATGCCTGCCGGTGGGTTGCTTTTCCGATAAATTTCCCAGTGTTTGGCCAATTTCAGGCCAAGCTCATAGAGCTCCTTCATGGTGTAGCCTGATCCAATTCGACAGAGCGTATGAAACACTGTTGGCTTCTCTCCATTACTTGGAGTTTCAGCAATAGCACAGAGAAAGTGGGACAACATTCCGCTCCTTCTGCCTTTTCCCCAATAGCCTCCCACAATTAACAAATCTAATTCATCCATCAGACCGTCAACATATTCCGGTTTGATCTTCAGCCAGCCTTCACCGCGTTTATCTGGCTTGTAAATGGACATGGGGTCTTTGACCACAATGCCTTCCTCACGGTTATCAATAGCTTCATTAAGGGCATTTATCACTTCCTGCTTGGTTTTGGCATCGGTATTGTGTACCAGCTGGATCCGGCCTTTGATGGGTGTGAAGACTGTCTGGAGAGTTTCGTAACGCTTTTTGAGAGGCTCATTTCCCAACTTCTGGTCATTGACAAGCAGAACGTCGAACACACAAAAACATGCCTGTAAATCCGTGTCATTCATCAATCGCTTGACATCAAATTTGCTGCCTTTTTGCATAAGGGTCTCTGTTGTAGAGTTATATGCCATCATCTCGCCATCCAAGATGCAATTGACAACATGGGATTTAAAGACATTGTGAATGTATGGCGTGAGGGAACCCTCTAGTGGTGAGGCCCCGAACTGTTGTGTGTATTCGAAGGAGTTGCGGCTGTAGTACTTGTATACATCCCCATCCTTATGAAGTTGAATGCGCTCTCCATCCAGCTTGGTTTGAATATAGAAAGCCTGATTCCTCATCTGTTTTTCCACTTGCTGGATTTTGGCGACAGCCGCCAGCATGGGTTTGAAGGCAGAAAACAGGCTAATGGACACTTCATTCAAGGAAACAGAGGGGTCATGTAGCTGTCTGCAAACCCTGTCCAGGTCTGTACTGACATTGTAGAGCTCTGAAGCATCTGGGTGAAAAACTTGAAGAACAGTTTCTTTACTAATCCCAAGCTTCATATCTTTCAGGATCATACGAATAAGCCACTTCTGTTCCAAAGCAGAACTTTGAGTAATTAAATGTAAAAGGCTTTTTTTTACTTGGTCTTTCTGCTTGCTGGAATTATTATTAGCTACAGAGTCCAAAAAGTCATTCACCTCTTTGATACTCAGATTACCGCTGCTTGTGCATCTCTTTTTTAGGACAAAATAAGCCATAAGAGCAAAGTCTCCAGATTCACCTTTGGATGTGGTAGGGGCTCTGTAGTTGAGGAGTTTATTAGATTCTGGTCCAGTTTTGGGAAGACCCAATACCTCAATATAAAGTTTGGCCAACATGTTTTCTTTGATGCCATAAGCCATTCTCTCCCTTTCAAAGGGAGGCACAATAAGGCGCATGGCCGGGTAAAAAGAATCTGTGGTAGAAGTGGTATCTTTGTGAAGAGCTGCATGAAAATTTCTCCATGAATCGATGAAATCCTTCAAGTGTTTGCACTTGTCTGGTCGTTGTTTGGCTTTCTGGATATTTTCGAGAATCTTGCACAGGTCAACAAATGGCACTTGTGCAGCCACAGTTGTTTCAGATGAAGTCGCACTTCTGGATGCTCCCTCCATTCTCTCGCTTTTGGATGGGCTCACCGTTGTTGATGTCATCTCTGAAAGAACAACAACCAAACAATACAAACAAGATTAGATGGGGGATTAGAGTTTGCATGTTCTCCCTGTCCTTGCGTGGGTTTCCTCCGGGTAATCTGGTTTCAACCCACAGTCCAAAACATGTACATTATGTTGATTGTTGACTCTAAATTACCCATAGAAGTGAATGTGTGCGAGTAGTAGTTTGTCTATGTGTAGCCCTGTCATGGACTGGCTACCTGTCCAGTGTGTAACCCTGTCTCTCACCCCCGTGACCCCGAATTAGGGAACAAGCGGGTAAGAAGATGAATGAATGAATGAATGAATGAATGAATGAATGAATGAATGAATGAAGTAGACAGACGGAAACCAACTAACAAGTCAACGATCACATATAAACACAGAATTACAAAACAATAATGACATATTAATTAAATATATAAACAAATGCAAAAACAACTAACCTGCGTTTTCGTATTAAAGATCTGGACAGGTGTTACCCGGATGTTTACATTTCCTGGTTTATAAACATCTTTTCCGGGTTCCTATGACCGCCAGCACTGTTCATTTTTCACTGTTCCAGAAGCTGTCGCTTGTAAAGAAGTGACGCAGTTTAAAACAAATCGCACCCTTTTTGTGTAAGCTGGGATATAAACATTTATTTGTTTGTTTTAATGGATGAAATACTAAAAAAGTCCCAAAAAAAAAGCCCAAAAAAGTCATTTCCGTTTCTTAAGACGGACGTGACGAAAGTTATTTTGTGTAATATGCGTCTGCACAGATCATGCCCAGCAGATGGCGCTAATTACCTTTTTTATGTATGAGTCTATTTTAGGAACGGTGGCGTAGTAGTTAGCAAGGTCGCTTCACAACAAGAGGATCCCGGGTTCGACTCCCTGGTCGGAGATCTTTTTGAGTGGAGTTTTTACATTCTCCCCGCGCTTTCGTGGGTTTCCTCCAGGTACTCCGGTTTCATTACATTTACATTTTACATTTACAGAATTTGTCAGACATCCCTAGTGATTTACAACTGAGCAATTATGGTTTAAGGGCCTTGTTCAGGAGCCCACAGTGGTTGCTTGGTTGTGCTGGGAATCAAAACCTCGTGCATTAGTCCAACACCTTAACCACTAAGCCACCACTTCCCACATGTTTCCTCCCACCATCCAAAAACATGTACATTAGGTGGATTGGTGAGTCTAAATTGCCCATTAAAAATCCAACCATTAGGGTGACACAAGCCAGTGCATCCATGGTGACGGTTCCAAGACAGGATAAATTTTTTATCTAAAAGTGGTAAAAGTGGTGTAGTGGTTAGCACGGTCGCCTCATATATGAAAAGAAAGCGGTCTTTCCTTATGGAGTTTGCATGTTCTCACCGTGTTCCGGTATCCTCCCACAGTCCAAAAACATTAGGCAGATTGGTTATTCTAAAATTGCCCATAGGATTGAGTGTGTGTGGTTGTTCGTCTATGTGTGGCCCTGCGATGAACTGACGTCCTATCCAGGGTGTACACCTGCCTCCTGCCCTATGTGCGCTGGTATAGGTTCCAGCAGACCCCTGTTACACCGAGTTAGTGAATAAGTTAGTTAGAAGATGAATATTTTTACAATTGAGCCAAGCATTCTTGGAATTGGGAACATTGTGTTCAAAGGCAGCACATGCCGTGAGGTATTTTCATTAATCAGGTGTGTTTGGTATTTTAATCAGATCAATCTGCAGCGTGCTCCAAGTTAATAGAAAGGAATGTACAAGTTGTGTCAGCCAAATTTCAACCTGGTGCGTGATTTATTCAGAATGTGGGTGGACATGTTTTTATGTTCTGATCAACAGGGGTGCCACACAAAGGTGGGTAAAGGTAGACTTTTTGATTAAGGTGATGGAATATCTTTAGAAGGACTGAGGTTTGATCCACAGCACCACCAAGGTTCTTTAACCCCAAACTGTTCCGTTGTATAAAATAGAGATAAATGTACGTAATGGTAAAAGCAGGCTGTTGAGAAGTGGTAGCCTAGTGGTTAAGGTGTTAGACTAGTACCAGAAAGACTGGAATTCGATTCCCAACTCCACCAAGCAACCACTGTGGGCCCTTGAACAAGGCCCTTAACCCACAATTGCTCAATTGTAAAAAAGAGACCAATTCTAATTCACTCTGGATAAGAGTGTCTGCCAAATACCTAACTGTAACTGAATAAAGGAATGGAAGCAGACAGACAGACAGACAGACAGACAGACAGACAGAAACCAACTAATAAATCAACGTTTCCATATAAACAACAACATGGGTGCTGCCATAAAGGACTTAACTTTGTGGTTAAGGTGTTGGACTACCACCAGAAGGACTGGGGTTTGATCCAGCACCACACTTGCTCCATTGTATAAAATAGAGATGAATGTATGTAAGGGTAAAGGGGTAAATGCTGCAAATGTAAATGTAGGGCAATTCTAAGGCTCCATGCAGTTTGGTGGTCCCCAAAGATTCATCTTAATAGTAGAAACAGTGCTAGCAGTAATGTAATAGTATGTTTGGTGTAGAATAGGTGTGGTAGGCAAACGTCATGTTCTTTCATATAACTCAAATTTGCTAGTGGTGTCTCTTCTTTTCAGGGCTTCCGACAGGATATCTGACAGTTTTGAATCTGGAAAAATTTATTTAAGATTTTTAGGATATTTTGGCCATTTACTGCAGTTTATTAATCAGATTGAAGGATGGGATAGGAGGGTGTACCATAAAGGATCCGATCCTTAAGCAAACTCAGGTCCCCAAACGGCAGACAACCTGTTGTACATGTACTCCAGTGACCAGAAGAAGTCTCTTTCTGGAAAACTGTGTGTGTTTGTAAGAACAAGCCTGACACCTGTGTAATTTTTTGGAGCAGTTCTGAATACCTCATCCTGTGTCACAGATTCAGACATGTTGTAGGAGTCTGTAAAAACACAACAAAGCTTTTCTGACAACTCAGGAATTTATTAGATTTGTGCCATTTAGTTCATCTTTAGCATGACTTTGGTGTACATGTCAGTTATGCAAAATACACTAGATTAGACTTTCTTATAATTATCGAAGCTTTGTTCTGCCCAGTTGGGTGTATTCTGCACAAACCTCCTAATTAATTAATCATTTGGGTTCTTTTTTTAAGATATAATGGGTGTGGTTCTCTGCCAACTTACCTAATTTACATCCTATTTTCATTGTGCATCTTTCTATTATTAGTTATTAGTCCATTTCTATTTCTGTTATTAGTCCAGGTCAACTCCAGCGTTGTAATACGGTCTATTGTAGAACTTTTCCTTTGGGGTTCAGCATGGATGATAATAGTGATCATGCTGCATACGTTTGAATAAAAGCATCGATAACTTGTTTGTAAAAGTCCTCCTTTTTTCAGTTTTAAAAGTCTCTCTGTGAATCCCTGGGATCACTATTGCCCCTTGCCATGAGGCAGGAGAACTGCTAGCCTCAGTTTGCAAAGTTTTAAAAAAAAAATGACAGATTAGCACAAGAATATGTTACACACATACAGTTGTTGATAATAAAAAAATAAACACTGTGCATTATATACATCAGCTGAACTAATTAAATTAAATTTATATAGTAAAAGTGTTGGAACATTTTAATAGCAACATGCAGAAGGACAGCAAAACAGTCTCACTGCATAGCGTCAGCACAGCAGTGATTGCGAAATTCATGGTGAGGCTCAGCGCTGAGCGCCTTGTCTCTTTTTAGTATTTGAACGGCAAATGTAAAAATTAAGCCATTTTGTGAAGTTAAATGAAAAAGAACTTTAATACTGAATAAATAATAACCATTTAATTTATTTTTATTTTATATTTCCATGATGACAGGTGAGGCTGTGCCTCCCCTGCCTTCCGTGACCGCACATGTGGGTACCATAAATAATTTTATTTTAAACACAGAGGAGTGTGATTATTAGTACTGTGAACAATCAATTAGACCTGCTGTATGGTGACGATTCATTTTTCTTGAACTTAATTTGCTGCCTAACTGATCTAATTGAGCAAAATAATCAATGACAAATAATCAATAATCACGTGATCTACTGTTTAAAAGATCACTTTTATTTGATGGATTTATCTTGTCACTTGCCACAATTATCCCCCATATTTTTCAAAAGTGTTTTTTATTTCAACTTTTAACTATATAAGTAATATAAGTAAAGACTCCAAAAACCTTTTCTTTTATAGTAAGAAACTATTATATAATTATAATAGTAAAATAAATTGTATAAAAAGTACAATTACTCCCTCACATGTCTATCACTAAACACATTTTTGTTTGAGAAGGAAGGATTCCAGCTTGAAGACATTTGTGCTTTGACCACTAGGGTGAGCCCTGATCGTCTGCAAGCCTGACTTGTTTACACCAGATCTTCTGCAGCAGTGGATGAGGAACCTTGGGATGAGCAACCCCTCCTCTACAGCATTAAGCCTTTCTCTCCATCCCAACATTATCAGAGCAAAAAGCTTTCTGTGTTAGTTTAAAGCTGAGGAAATAGAATGAGCTCTGACCTGGAAGATGATAAACAACTGACGTCAGCAACGTGCAAACGGAAGCGAGCCATGTTTAAAAAGATGTGGAAGCAGGAAATTTGGTGTGACACCGCTCTGTTGCAATGATGCACAGAAAAAGAAAAGTCTGGCATTACAGCAATATCCTAACACACATATTTGCACACGTGAGCGACACTTTCCCAGATTTACTGCTGTCATAATCTTCCCAGAATGACTCAACTATTTTTTATGATTCATTTGATATCCTTATTATTGACCAAAAAAGCTGTAGCACTTCCCAGCATCCGTGTGCTGTTTGTTTGTGTGCTGTGTAAGCTCACTCCTGAACAAACACACTGGGAAATGTCCAGGAGTGACGTGAGCGATGGAGTCATCAACCTGATAATAAGGGCGAAACAGACCTAATCTTAGCGGCTGGACAAAAACAAGTATGAGATTCAATATGTTTACTCAGTGTGGTGAGTGCTGGGTGCTGCTGCTGATTCATGCTATCAGGACTTATTACTTGCAAGCCCAAATTGCTTTCACTGACTTTACAGGCCTAAATGTATGTTTTTATTTTAGTTTTATAATCATTTACATTTCTCTTATACAAAACTTAAACTTTTTCTTATGAATAAAATAATTTTATTCAATAATTTTTGTATTCCCTTATTTTGGGGTCTGCTTAACACTATCCAAACTCTTTAAACGATGAAAGGCAGGAAGTGAACCCTGGAGCCATTCCATCACAGGGCCACACACTCACTCGTACTGGCAATTTAGAGTCAACATTCAACCTAACCTACATGTTTTTGGACTGGGAAAAGGAAAGGAGAACCCAGAATACACCCACACAATGGAGAGAATATCTCCAGGTCGGGGTTACATCTGTTTAACAGAATGATGATATTTCTCCATATCATTATAATCAGTTTTCTCAGTGCACATAGCTGTAAAAAAGGTACAATACAGGTCCATTAAATCACTAGTTGACATGTCTCAATCCACAATAACTGTGTAAAAAGAGCAGCATATATATATTAAAAATATCTTTTATTTATTTATGTTATTTAAATGTCAAGTGCTAGGTATTTGAGAGAACGATGGGTCTTCAGTTATCTCTAGATAAAGCAGTCACCGACTCTGCTCCTGCTCTGCTTCTGACATTGATGGGAAGTCCATTCCACCATCTTGGGGTCAGAACTGAGAAAGGTTTTGTGGCAGACCTAACTTGTGTCATAGGAGATGCATGGACTAGTCATGCTTGTGGACTGTGACGTGGTGCGATGCAAAGGAGTGATGAGTGCTTGGAGGTAGGAGGGTGCTGTTCTGTTTCGGGCTTTGTAGGCAAACATCAGTGTTTTGAATCTAGAAGCTGAATAATGGGGGCCAGAGGAGGAAGCACAGCAGTGGGGTGAGGTGGGAAAACTTTGGTATGTTGAAAACAACACTTGCAGCTGCATTCTGAATCATCTGCAGTGAATAAATAACACTTAGTAATCTCATTTAGAAATAACAAGAAACTGAACATTTGATTTTTTTTTTTTTAATCTATCTGATCGTATTCAGACTCCAAGGCATTTGTTTTTATTTTACATTTTCTATAGTAATATATAATTTGAGATTTATATGTAACTGTACATAATCTAGAGCTAATAATAAACAGATTTTTAACATCATTAATATGGTGGTGATTTTCATCTGGAGACTTTCAATCAAATATGACAATTCAGTATATGATATAGCATAAATAGCTAAATCAGAATCTTAATAACAGAGAACTGGAAATTAACAGTAAATGTAAGTGTTAAATAGTTCATTTCTAATAAATATATCTAGTGTTATATAACGGTTAGTGGCGTCCAGCCATGGGCCAGTAAGTCCTTCTCTGATGCCTAAATACTAACAGGCTGACCTACAGTACATTTACAACCTAAATTCTAATATTAGTTCCATTAAATTGTATCTCTCAACTGCATTGGTTCCAGTATGTGTATGATTCAGATTACGGTTTCAGTTACTGTGTGCTGCCCTGTTAATGTAATATGGCCAAAGCCTTCAAAATCAGTAATGATGCCCATATAACTTAAAAGCAGTGGCAGATTGCTAATTGGTTAATATTATTAATTAACCGTTGCTTTAATAAAAATGGTCCCCTCCCCCCTTTGCTCTTGCAGTGTGACAGTGGTGGTATTACGTGATCAAGTCAAATCACCTTTGGTTATAGACCGCTTTTTAACAATCAAGTTTCAAAGCAGCCTTACAGAATGACAAAAGAATGGGTGAATTAGTCGTGTACATCCCTACTTAAGGCTCAAGTAAAAAATGCAGCAGCCACTTCTGGGAAATAAATCAATTTGGTATAATTTTTATAAGCTGTTTATTATTTACAAATTACAGGCTTTATCTGTTAAATGTCCCCTGCCTGTCCTGTTAACTTTTTTCTGATATTGTTGTCAAAAAATAATGCAATCCACACAAGTATCTTTACATAAGAGCAGGGATAGTCATAGAAGGTTTTAATAAATGGTGGTTTCTGACAGGCTCTGATAAAGCCAAGCTTTGACTCAAGTATACAATATTGTATTACAAAGTATCATAAATTGCAGAAATTCTCCCAGAGCTGAATTATTTGGAGCACCAGAAGATCCACTGCCATGGCTTACTTGATGAAGATAACCAGTTCAAAAGGTGACTCAGTTCAGTCCCAAAGTACATTTAATATTGTTCATAATATCTCTGGATTTTCCAGGTTAGTCTTAATAACCCATTTATAACAACCAACTACGGAAAATGCAAATGAACATTGCCCATGTATTGAAGACCGACCAATCTAGCATGTAGTCACATAAAGCATGAAATATATGAACACTTTGTAAACAATGTTTATTTCCCATCAGACAGGCCCTGTCGCAAAATAGAGTAGAAGAGTATTTCCTAATTCTACGCTATGAGCACTGTGGAGGAAGTTGAAAATGTTCCCATGCTTGTTTTACTTCATTAAAAGAATCTGAATCATCTTTGCTACTGTGCCCCGCGGCTAAGAGGTACTACCAAATGGCCATAAAGTAGTGATAAAAACAGAGCAACTACATAGGATGTCACATGGCCTCTCTCTCTCTCTCTCTCTCTCTCTCTCTCTCTCTCTCTCTCTCTCTCTCTAGCTTTGTCTCTTCCATTGTTTCTCAAACCAGGTCAGAACACAAAACCACTCCGGTGCACAACACAAACATTCTGTCTTTGAGTAGGAATTGTGTTATTGTTAAAACCAACCACAGTGTCAGCTCTGTTTGCACATCAGTGCTCTGTTTATTTAAATACATGTACAGTATCTCCAGCAAATAAAGTCCTGTAGAACTAGATGAAGATAGAACAATTTATTATGTAAGGTTCTAATGAGCATAGGAATGTAACACACAATAGCCTTGTTATGACATATTGTGAAACACTGTTATTAAAGGATGCTATGACAATGGTATAATAAGATGCCTGAAAAATAACTTTGCTCATTTTTCCAACACACTAGAGGGCTCCTATATATGCTATAACTAAATTGACGAGTAAATAATAAAGGATAACAGTCTTGATGGGGGTGTGTGACATGTTTCATCAATTGTTAGAGGTCTGTTACCTTCTTGTCTAAATGTATTAAGTTTTATTCATTCATTCATTCATTCATTCATTCATTCATTCATTGTCTTACCCACTTATTCCCTTATTTCAGAGTCACGGATATTTGCTGGAGCCTATCCCAGCACACATAGGGCAAGGGGCAGGGGTACACCCTGGACAGGTCGCCAGTCCATCTCAGGCCCACACATAACCACATCTCAGGCCCAGACAAATAACCACTCACACACACAATCACCCCTATGGGCAATTTAGAATCACCAATCAACCTAATCTACATGTTTTTGGACATGTATGTGTGAGGAAAGCGCAGGGAGAACATGCAAACTCTGCACAGAAAGATCCTTGGCCCAGTAATCTAACCCGGGACCTTCATGTTGTTAACCAGTACTCCACCATACTGTCCGTATTAACCTTTATTACAGGTTTAATTGAGAAACTAGAGTATATGTGTTAGCCTCCTAACGGACCACTGGTTGATCTGTCGGATGCATACAGTAGGTACACTTATCTGTGACACTTCATGCGTTTTAAGGTCATCCTTTTATTAGTTAAAGTGTAAAACACTTCTGGGAGATGTGTGTGTTTACATTGTTAAACAATTTAAAACTGTCTCATCGAAAATTGATTAAATGCTGGATTCTTAATAGTATGCAAGATTCACTTTTAAAGATTTTTGCTTACAGGATGCAAGTCAAAACATTGTTGGCCAGCTGTCAGTTATATATCCTCTCGGATGGGCCACGGTTCCCGGATATTTTCTGCCTCCTTCTGTATGAAGGTCTGGCTATGCTATATTGGCTATACTACTGTGTATAAAACACATCACTGGGGCTATCCAAAGTGCATGAGTCCTAAAAATCTCCCCTATAAGAAGCATCGCTGCCTGGGGGGAAAAGCAGTGGCGAGAACTTTCATACGTTCTTACTCTCTGTCCAAAACATACTCAATGCAAAATAAGACTTGCTCAGTAAAAATAACCACCAATGTGGGTGGTTGTCTTTGGTGGCATATTAGTCATTTTGAAAACAAGAAATGCCTTTGCTTAGTTGGCACAATTATGCAGACTTTTCTGCTTTTAGAACTTCCTGCCTTTAAAATCTTAAAGAAGTAAAAAACAGCATAGTGAGTCACATGTTTAGGGGTATGTACTGGTCTGAATACAATATAGTTGAGTTCTTTCCTCAGGAACTCATACCTCAAACCTTTAATACCACTTGGGCTCATGCCCAGATCCTGGCTCTAAATTGGCCCTGAAAGGTCGAGTGGAAACTGATGACGTCATTGGGCAGAGAGTCACCTGAGACAGTCTTTTTAGAGGCACCATCTTTAGAAAGCCAAACAAAGTTCGTTTGGCTTTAGAAAGCCAAATGAAAGTTTTAGCATTAGCATAAGTGTTAGCAAGAAAAGAGCAAGATATCAGTGATCTACAAAAAAGCATTCGGATTCATTCTGATTCTTGAATACTATTACTAGGTCTGTCCTACGAGGCCGTATGCTCAACATGATGCAACTTGTAATCATAAAAAAAAACAACATGAACAAATACAATGTTCTGCAAAGAACACAGACCACAAGAGATGATGCCGATTTTTCTGAAGAATAAAAAACAGATGCAAATGTTTCTTTTATTTGTTGGGGTTTTTTTCCTGATTCTGGTGTTTTTAATTTACAGTGCCCTGAGCTCTCTTGGTTACCATAGATACAGTATATTTTGTAAAACGAAAACAAAACTTGAAGTCAGCTATGAGCTAGTTTACATGTTAGTGAACTGAGTTAGGTGACATGTTGGTCACATGTTGCTGAGCTAGGTGACATGTTGGTCACATGTTGCTGGAGTGACAGTCTATTTCTGAGGTTCTCATTTTCCTTTGCCATTGCTAATGTTATATTAGTGGTAAAGTTTCTCTGCTCATAATTTTAAGATGTTTTATCATATTATACATGGGCAGGATGCCGGTTCATTGCAAAGCCACACACATAGACAACACACTCACACTCGCTCCTATGGGCAATTTAGAATCACCAATCAACCTAATATACATGTTTTTGGAGTGTGGAAGGAAACCAGAGTACACAGACAGAACCATGCAAGTGCGGGAAGAACAAGGAGACTCTTGCTGTAAGTTAACAATACTAATTGTTACAGCACCTCCCTCATTTTTTTACTTTCTTCCAATTCTAGTTCAAATGCATCACTAGACATAAAAGGATGTTTTTTACATTACTTTTAATAAGAAGATAAGGAAAATGTTTTTTGTGTGTGTATAAAATAACTCACCAAACTTTGATACCTGTAGGCAATGATATCAAATGATATATTAGGTTTGCTAATATAGAAATCAGTTGTGTGGTCAGAACATAAAAGGCCAATAGATAAAAATGTTAAATCAGATTAAGTCTTTATTTTCAGTATATTTCACCTCCAAACTGGTCCTCCTTATGACATTAAGAATAGATAACAGCAGTGATATAAATATTATAACCACCGTAATATATACCGTAGCAATGCAGTTGAGGGTTCAGAGTTATGATACATTGATGCATCGATGATTTATGTTATATACGTATGTTTTAAAAATAGATGAAGACTTATCAAGTAATAGCCGTGTCATGGAGGGTATGAAATAGTGCGTCTGTGACTCTAAAATGCAAACATGTGGTGGTGAGAGAGAGCGCGAAAAATGTGTGAAAGAGAGAGGCTGATTATGTTGCGCATAGTAGTGGTACACTGTGTTCCCCAGCCTTGTTCCTGTCCTCTTTAGGCTCAGAATAGACAGACGGAAAGAGGAGGGGGGTTGAGAGGGGAGAGAGAAATGTAAATTATGGATGAAATGGTTCAGTTATTACAGAGCAGAGGGATGATGCTGAAGCACCTCTGCACATCTTACCACTCTTACGAAATATTATTTAAATATGGATATTCTGGGCCACGCTTACTTAATTTATTAGTAACCCACGTCATCCAGTTGCAAGCTGCAGCCCACATCATGATAACATCACCATTTTAAACTCTTTTCTTAGAAGATGCCTTCAATATTTTAGTAACAACACTGCATCACAAAAGGGAACTTTTACTTAAATTTATAACTAAAGAAATTATCTTGTTCCACTGTAGTAGTACTATAAAATATAGAAAATATTAATGATTGTTTGATTCATGTGTGGGCAGCCCGGTAGCTGCTAGGGTTTGATTACCGGGCAGAGGCATTTCTGTGTAAAATTTGCATGGGTTTACCCTAGGAACTCTAGTTCCTCTCACAGTTCAAAAACATGTACAATATGCTGATTGGTGATTCAAAATTGGCCATAGGAGTGAGTATAAGCGTTTGTGTTGTTGTGCATATCCGTCCTGCCTTTTACCCTTTCAGAGAACTGAGGTAAACTCCAGCAGACCCTTATCACTCCAGATTACTGAAACAAATAGGTATAGAATATGAATGAAAAGAAAACCTGGAAACAAATACTTTCAGGTTTAATGTTTTATGCATGTTGAGATACCACATTTGTAAAGATTGATGATGAATATTTTCCTTTGGCCCCTTTTATTAACGTGAGATTACCACCCACAGAACTATCTGATTGGACTGTGTTAATAAGCATGTGTTTCTGTTCAAATAAAAATGTAATAGATATGAGATGAGATGAGAATGTAATATATAAAAGGCGGCGCGGTGGCGTAGTGGGTAGCACAGTCGCCTTTCTGTGCGGAGTTTGAATGTTCTCCCCGCGCTTGCGTGAGTTTCCTCCGGGTGCTCCAGTTTCCTCCCACAGTCCAAAAACATGCAGATTAGGTGGATTGGTGATTCTAAATTGTC
>JAOTRA010000020.1:1676188-1702671 GCA_026260255.1 Pseudolaguvia tuberculata
ATATATGGCCAAAGGTTTGTAGACATTTTCCGGGCATTCCCACATCAGCATGTACAATATATGATGAAATAAGATAACAATGCTCAAGTCATTCATTCATTCATTCATTCATTCATTAACTAACCCGCTTATTCCATAATTCCATAAAGCTCTTTTATACAACTGAGCATTTGGGGATTAATGGCTTTGCTCAAGCACCCAACAGTAGCAACTTGGTGGTGCTGGGTATAGAACCCTCATCTTTCAGGTATAAGTCCAATATCCTAATCACTCAACTACCACTTCCTTGTTGTTTTATGGTGTCCGCTATTTACAAAAATGGCTAAAAATACACATTGAACAGCACATGGCAAATTGATAACACAATTCTTAAGAAAACATTTATTTCTCTTGTGTAGATAAGTTTTCCTCCATGAGAAAATGTTTGGGACAGAAATGTGTTTTTGTGTTTTATTGACTTTTTATTTTTTATTGACAGAAATGTCAATGCCAATGGTTTATAGAAGTTGTGATAAGAAACATCAGTCAAACATAAATTTACGTAATGACGCTATAAAAAGTTATGTTTCATTTATCTGTTTGTTATCTTTGACAAATTACTGTCATAAAGAGGAATAAAATATTCCAGGCGGTGCAAACTATTCTGCAAAGTGGCATCGTACTGTTGGTTTTTCAACTATAACAACATGTCATGGTTTATTGTGTTATACACATGTTAAATGATTAATATGTTTTTGTAACTGTTGCTAATCTTATCAGTCAATTTGTTTACAAACTCCTCAGCCATCACGTGGATTGACACAGGCTGCGAGTAACGTGAGCAGAAAGTTCTAGTGGTTAACATCGTCGCCCCACAACAAAAAGATCCTGGGTTTGAGCAGGGGGTAAAATGAGATTCAGTATCAACATTCATAATCCTGACAGTATAAACCTTCACGCGTGCCTAAAGAAATGACTAAAGTATCCCATTGTGTAGTATAGAAAGCTTAATAAAAGTTAAATATAGTTGAATAAACCTGCCCTGAGATGGACTGGCGAACTGTCCAGGGTGTACCCCCGCCTCTCGCCCTATGTGTGCTGGGATAGGCACAGCAGACCCCCGTGACCCCGAATTCAGGAATAAGCGGGTAAGAAGATGAATGAATGAATGAATTAAACCTATAATAAAAACCTTGTATTTTCTATTATAAATAGAAAATATTTTATTGTCCTTACTAAGATACGAAATAAATGTGTTTCCATAGATACTGCAGCTTTTTTTCCGTGTTGTGTTGATAGAGCGGGACTGATGAGATGCTGCTCAAGGTTTCACATGACTAAAGAAATAAAACTTTGCCTTGTAGCAGAAATATTTATAGAATTTAGCAGACGTTTTTATCCAGAGCGACTTGCTTTTTTTCATTTTCAACCACTTCACTACCACCTCCCCATATACCACCTTGCAATAAGAATAATAAAAGCATAATGAGAGATGTTCAACACAACTTTATGCTCAGCTTTAATTTTCCCACAGAGTATAGGGAGTTTAAATGCTTTCACTGCTGACTGCCTTTCCCAAGAAGACCACTGGACCATTAGATTCAGCTTACACAGAACTCTGCCACCAGGATTCAGATACAAACCAGATACCCAAACCCATTACTCTGGTCCTCTGATCCATTGGCTGCCAGTTACATTAAGTATTGATTTTAAACGTACTGTTACTTGATTGCAAGTCACTGAGTGACCTATAAAATTGATTATTAGGATCTAGATTTTCCAAAGCTTCACTCTAAACCAAACCTCTAAACCAGGCTATTACGCAGCCTGCAGCTGGAACCAGCTTCCAGAAGAGACTAGATTAAGTCAGTTGCCATCTTTAAATCCCGACACTGTTTAGTTCTACAACTAGTGAATTAGCTCTGTGCTATGTCTGAATTACATCAAATCATTCATTCACTCATTTAATAAGCTAATCTTCATTCATTCATCTTCTTACCCACTTATTCCCTAATTCGGGGTCACGGGGGGGTCCCCTGGCGCCTATCCTGGTGTACATAGGGCGAGAGGCAGGGGTACACCCTGGACGTGTTGTCAGTCCATCTCAGGGCCACACATAGACAACCAACCACACTAACGCATTCACTCCTATGAACAATTTAGAATCACTAATTGACCTAATCTGCATGACCTAATCTGCATTTTGAACCGTGGGAGGAAACCGGAGTATCTGGAGGAAACCCACGCAAGCACGGGGAGAACATGCAAACTCCGCACAGAAAGATCACTGGCCCGGGAATCGAACTAATCTTTCTTAGGGTAATTTATATTTACATTTACACCATTTGGCAGGTACCCTTATTCATATATACAATACATTTTTATCTTTTGTAAACCTGAGGTCTTGCTCATGGGGCCCAGCAGTGGTAACTTGGTGGTGCTGAGGATGAAATCCTGATCTTCTAATTAGTAGTCCAATACATTAACCACTGCTCTACCACTTCCCCACTGAGCTACCAATTTAATTAAAATTCCTCTGATGTAAGGCACTTAAATTAGCATTGTGTATGAAATGTGCTATGTAAATAAATGTGCCTTGACTTTTAATAAATTTACTTAGCTAGTTAGAAAGATCTCAGTATATAACTTTTGCTTTGAGGAGACTTAAAGGTTGGAGGGGGTCTCTCCTTTTAACAGGATTTTAATAACAATTTATAGACAATTTTATACCCAGTTTCATTCCATTGTTGTTAATACCTGAAATGTAAAAAAAAAAAAAAGGAAGAGTAGCCGACATCATGCTGTAATAGGTTCAGGTGCCAAGAACCGTAGCTGGGTCGGGTTCTTTCCATTACCACCTCTCTCTCTCTCTCTCTCTCTCTCTCTCTCTCTGTCATTCCCATTTCATCTCCCTGTCCTATCAATAAAGGCAAAAATGCCCCAAAATCATTCAATTATTTATCTTTGAATTCCAGCACACATAGGGCAAAATGCAGGGGTACACCACTCTCACACACTCACAATTTAGAAACACACTTAACCTAATATACATATGATTGGACTGTGAGATAAAACCGGAGTACCTAGAGAAACCCCATGCAAGTACAGGGAGAACATGCAAATTCCGCACAGAAAGACCTCTTGCCCAGGAATCGAACCTGGGACCTTCTTGCTGTGAAGCGACCGTGCTAATCACTTCTCCAGTGCACCACCCCTTGCCCAAAAATATATTTTAAAAAGAGCAATTTAATAAGCCCCAGTGTGAAGAAATGCTGAGCAACGAATGTATAATTAAAAGGGCTGGAATTAATGTAAAAGTATTGTGGACGTCTTCAAATGATGCAATGTGGAGGAAAGAAGCAAGTTGCCACATGTATTTAAGTTATGTTCAAATGTAGAATGTCAAATATGTTAAAGGAATGTAGTGGGAGTTTAGCCACAGTGCAAATACTTTGCGTCTCTATGACTGTGTTACAGATGTACAGAAAAACATTTAAAGTAGATTTAAATTCTTTAAAATTGAAAACTTTTTTTTAATTCATAAGAAATATGAGGGAAGTGGTAGCACAGTGGTTAAGGCACTAGACTGCTAAATTCTTTAATTACTCAGCTGTATTAAATACAATTCCATGTTAGTTGCTCTAAATAAGGGCCTAAAATTTACATTTTTACCTTCTGTTTAACAAATTAATTGTTTGTTTTTGCTTCTAATTAAGTACTGAGGATACTGAAATGACATGTTTTCCATTCATTCATTCATTCATCTTCTTACCCACTTATTCCCTAATTTGGGTCACGAGTGTCTGCTGGACTCCGCTATCCCAGCACACATAGAGCGAGAAGCAGGGGTACACCCTGGATAAGTCACCAGTCCGTCTCAGACACACTCCCTAGCCCGAGAATCGAACCGGGGACTTCTTGTTAATAGGCGCCTGTGCTAAGCACTACACCACCGCGCAGCCCACATGTTATTCACAAAGTTTTAAACTTCATGCAAAGTCAAAATTGCACATTTGCTATTCATTTCTATGAATTTTACTGTAGCCATTACATTATTCACTTTAATTACTAAACAGCAAGTGCCTCCCGAATATCAGCCAAGAATTTAAGTAAAGTTGACAAGTGAAAAAAAACAGAGCCAGTGGAAAATGTCTGCAGCATGAGAATGGGTTCATAGAAAGAATGAGTTCCTAGAAACCTTTAACACAACATTCTTTTGATTGGTTTAGCAAGACTAACATTGTGTTGTGTTTTGGGGGTTGTTTGTAATACACCATATTTCCAAAAGTTTGGGGTCACCAGACCATCAGCTTAATGTGGCCACACTCTAAACTGTTGCTACAAATTTGGAAGTTTTTTGTAGGTTGTAGCATTACATTATTCCTTCAGTGAAACTAAGAGACTCCAACACTGTTCCAGCATGACAATGACCCTGAGCACAAAACCCAAGAACTCCATTATGAAATGGTCTGTTATGGTTGGAGAGAAACTCAAAAAACTTTTCTGCACAAAGTTCTTATCTAACTACCACTGAAAGACTGTTTGAAGAACTGGAAGGGTGACTACACCCCAGACCTCCTTAGCTGACATTATTGTCTGATCTCACTAATACTGTTGGAGCTGAATGAACCAAAATCTCACATTCTAGCTATAAAACTGTATTAGAATAGTGGTGTTTAAAAGCAAATATTAATCTGATGGTCAGGTGACCACAAACATTGAGCAATATAGTGTGTTGGAGAAAGTGGTGGCTTAGTGGTTACGGTGTTGGACAAATACCAGACGGACTAGGGTTCGATTCCCAGCGCCAGGCCACCAATGAGGGCCCCTGAGCAAGGCCCTTAACCCAAAATTGCTCAGTTGTAAGTTCAATTGTCTTCTTACCCTGTTGTTCCCTAATTTGGGATCACGGGGGTCCACTGGAGCCTATCCCAGAGCACATCCCAGGCAGGGGCACACACTGGAAAGTTTGCCAGTCCATCACAGGGCCACACATAGACGAACAACCACTCACACACACATTCACTCCTATGGGAAATTTTGACTCAACAATCAACTTAATGTACGTTTTTTGGACTGTGGGAGGAAACCGGAGTACCCGGAGGAAACTCCCGCAAGCGCGGTGTTTCTCCCCAACACAGAAAGATCCCCGGTCCGAGAATCGAACCCGGCATCATCCTGATAATAAAAATACCAAAAAATGTCTGGACTTGCTATGGGTGAGGGCATCTGCCAAATGTCGGAAATGATCTATTATTATGCGCATAATATACGCATAAATGCACAAGATTGTTAAGATATTTAATCAGTCACAGATTGAAAAATTATTTTATTGACCATATTTAATCCAATGTATTACCTTTTAAACATTACAAAATTAAATGTGTTTACATAAATAATCGTTTTAGTGTGAGCGATTTGCGAGTTGGCGCACTCTCCTCATGGAGATTAACAGCAATCCGAGGTTAAAACAAAGTGGCGGGGCTCCGAGCACGTGGACTTGTTTACTTCCTTTGCACGATTCTCTCGCTGCCTTCCGTCCTCGGTCCACCCACCACACCACACCACACCACACCACCACCACACACCCCTGCGCGCGCAGTGCATCTGGTTGCGCAACACAGTTCCGGTGTTGCTGGTTGGCGGACGGCGGAGATGTTTTTTTAGTGCCATCCATATTTGTGTGTATAAACGGAAGCTCGTTGCTCCCACGCATGGAAATATATAAAAATGATATTACGTTTTATAGAGCAGAGGTTGCGTATAAATAAAAACCTTGCAGCCTTTTGCATGACATATCTGTAGAAATTGACGCTGCTGTCAGTCACTATGACGATTAGCAAGAAATAACCTTTATGATTAATTTTAAAGTCTGTAAATAATGCATGTACTGTGTGTGGATGTTTGTTTATGTCTGGTAGTGGTGACCTGTCCAGAGTTTACACCTACCTTTTGCCCTATGTGTGTTGGGATAGTCTCCAGCAGAGCCTGTGACCTTGAATAAGGGTATAAGCAGGTGAGAAGATGAAGATTCATTGACATTAAATTCCAAGCATGAAGTAAAACTGTTTTTGAGTCCTTTTACGAACCATATGCTCTTATGCACAGACTCGGTTTCTTTCACATTCCAAATTGAATTGCCCACAAAAACACAGAATAAGATTCCTTGCCCAGGAATCAAACCCCGGGACCTTTTTGCTGTAAAGTGAATAACCATTATGCCCCCACACTGCCATCATTATCAGTAACATTAGTAAATTAGTTAGCAATTAAACCAGGCTTATACATTCTATGAACTTTATTATTTGTTATCTGTATACCATTCATTGAAAACAACTCAAAGAACTAAACATTATTATTCACTCAGAAATAAAAGGCTTGTGACTAAAAAGGTTAAAGATTAGATTGGATTGTTTTCAATCAGTAAAGCTCTTCTATGTTCCAATCCAACTTATCTAATAAAAATTAAATCTTTTTTGGAGAACTAAAGTTTATCTGATAATGTTTTGTGTGTAAAATGTGTTAAAACATAAACATTATAAACGGGAATAAACGTAAAACACAAATTCCACATCAGTACAGTATATAAGAAAGATGACACCTGAATCCTGAATTATCATCTACTCTGATAGAGCCCGACCCCTCTAGAAACTGATGATCAAAGCCCATCACCTGCTCACATCCATCTCTGCTGCCCTATTTAAGAGTTTTAATGTCCTCCAACAAAGCAACAGCATCAGCTATTAGATCAACAAACAGTGAACTCGGACACCTATTTCCGCTGGCCTCTGCATATTATGGCTTCCTGCAGTAATCTTTCATAAGAGATCGGAGAGGCACAGAGCCAATGTATCACTCAGCTTAAAACAGTGGATGGAGTCTTCTGGAAGTTTAGATGACATGCACACATCATAACATCGTCTGACTTTGATTCAGTTTGTAGTGGACCGTTAAAATCCGGAATGCTGAGGGGACAGCTGCAGGCTTTTTTTACAGTCCAGATGGACGTTCATTAACACTGTAGGTGTTAATACACAGTGTATATCAGCTGTGCCTGTTATGCAAGACTCTTACAGGACAACATCGAACTGCGGATTATACCCTCACTTGTAGTATAGATTACAATATACAAATAATTTTCTTTTTTCATTACAAATTTAACAGCTAAAATAGTATAAAGGGTATATAAAATATTGATGTATAACCCGGGAACCACGAGTCATCTAGACTCCTACGATTTGTTCATTTCAAACTGAAATAATTTTTAAGCCTTTAGGACGAGTCATTTATTTCTCTATCCTACAGTCACTAAAACAAATATATTGTTACTTTATGTGTTTTAATATTAAGAAATCAAAATAAAATAATCAACATTATAATAATAAGGTGCAATTATGGGTGGCGCGGTGGCATAGTGGTTAGCACAGCCACCTCACAACAAGAAAGGAAAGGGATTCAGTTATTGTCATATAGATGACAACATATAGTGAAATGTTTTTTCAAATATCCCCATCTTAGTAAGATGGGTGTCAGAGCGCAGGGTAAGCGCTCCTGGAGTAGGAAGGGTTAAGTACCCTTGCTCAAGAACCCAACAGTGGCGGATTTGAGCCCAGGTCTTCCTTGGCAGTGTTGGGGCTTGAACCCAGGTCTTCCGATCAACAACTTGGCACCTTAACCATTGAGCCACCACCATCTGTGACAGATGAAGGTCCTGGGTTCGATTCCTAAATGCGCACTGCTCATTATCCTGAATACACCATCATGGTGGTGGCAGCAGCATGTTGTGGGGATGCTTTTTTTAAGCAGGGACAGGTATGCTTGTCAGAGTTGGAAGGATGGATAGAACTAAATACAGAGAGATCCTGGAAGAAAACCTGTTGGGGGCTGCAAAATACTTGAGACTGGGAAGGAGATTCACCTTCCAGCTGGATGCTGATGCTAAATATACAGCCAGAGCAACAAGAGAGTGCTTTGGATTTTAAAAAAATGTAATAGTTTGAATGGTCAGTCAATGTCCAGACCTAAATCCCAGAGAGTCTCTGTGGAAAGTGCTTCCCGTCCAATATGGCAGAGCTCCAGCTGTTTTGCAAGTTAGAATGGACATAGATTTTAGTCACTAGATGTGCAAAGCTGGCAGAGACACATACTTCAAAAGACTTGCAACTGTAACTTGTGTTGACACACGGAGGCTGAATACAGGTAAACACTACACTTTTCAGATTTTTCATTCGTTCGTTCGTTCGTTCTTTCGTTCCTTTGTTCCTTCGTTTGTTCTTTTGTTCTATCTTTTGTTCGTTCATTCTTTTATTCGTTCGTTTATTCATTCATCTAACTTGCTTCTGCTGGAGCCTATCCCAGCACACATGAGGTGAAAGAGAGGAGTACATCCTGGACAGGTCACCAGTTTATTGTAAGGACACATATAGATGAACAACCACAGATTAGCACTCACTCCTATGGGCAATTTATAACTACCAATCAACCTAATGTACATGTTTTTGGTAGAAGCTAGAGCACCCGGAAAAATCCCATGCAAACATGGAGAGAACATGCAAACTCTTCACAGAAGGAACCCTGGATCTTCTTGTTGCTAACCACAACTGTTACGGCACTGTCCCATTTCAGACTTTGAAATGCTGAAATAAAAAAATCTACAAGGGCACTCCTAAAACTGTTCTAACAGTCTGTCATTTTCAGGGTTTTTTTTTTTACTTCCAGGACTGTTTTCTAGCATTGAATTTGGGCTTGATTCGTTGCTTAGTGTATTTTTGTTTTCTTGCATACAGCATCTTTTTGCAACTCTCATATCCTTTTGTTCTGTCCTGGCCTTAGACTTACATCATGTGTTTATGGCAAACAGGGCATTACTCTCAGAGATTTTGAGACAATAGTCTTATTCTTCTGTATACTGATATATGTTTGCATAATGCATGTGTGTACGCTACCATGGCTACTAATGGAATGCTTGGAGATTGTGCAACGTTCTGTCTAAAGAGATAAAGTCTGCTACTTTCTGTAGGGGGTGTTTGTGCATATAGCCTACTTTCTATCAGTTATATCTGTAGTGTATTGGTGATTACCATAGATCAGTAATGTAGTGATATAGTAATAGCCGGCTAAATTTGAAAACCAATCAGGAGCCTGTCCCTGCACACATACGGCGAGGGGCATACCCTGGACAGATCGCTAGTCGATGGCAGGGCACACATAGACGAGCACACACACACACACACACACACAAACATACACACGCACACACACAGAGAAACACATTCGAAGTCAGCACTAACATAATGCGATACGCTTCAGTCATCCGGCTGGTGGTCTGTTGTTATAGTGTGGATTACAGCGTGGCTAAAATATGTGCGGGAGGGAATTTTCTCACTGCATCAAACGCCACTATGCCTTTATCAAGGTGTTGGATGGCATTTCTTAATGTTTTATTACATGCAAACAATTAAAAAAGATCCAAAACTGAAACAGTTGTGCATTTGCTCTGGGTTTTTTTATATTGCATTCAAATAATGGCTTTCTGCAATTAGCTAACTGCAGCGTTTCAAATGTCAGGTGAAAATATGTCTAAGTAATATGCTGTTAGCACCAACAATAATAAAACCAGAAACGGACTTTCATTTTTCAACGTTCCTACTCCGCGTCTGGGACAAAACCGCAGTACAGCAATCCTCTTGTAGTGGCCTTCCATTTTATTATGTTCACAGCAATTTGTGCTATACTATTAATATCGCTCTATTTTGAGTAGCCTAATTAAACAATGTTTTATTGCGAACACAGTGTTAAAAAAAATCTTATAAAAGTAAATTACTGCAAAATATCTTTAAGATATAAAGATATAAAGAAGTTGTATACAGTATATATAAAGATATAAAGGTCCATTGTGCTTTGTGATCTGTTTATGGATAAAAACTATTGTACACAAATCGCACCCTGTGTGTGATGACTGTGTGACAGCAGTGAGGTGTGCGGTAGGAATGTCGGGCTGGTTGAAGATGAAGGTAGGATTGCTTCAAAGATCAGCTCTGAGCCCTTTCTTGTTTGCAGTGGTGATGGACAGGTTGACAGATGAGGTCAGACATGAGTCTCCATGGGCGATGATGTTTGCGGATGATATCTGAAAAGGTAGAGGTACGCACTGGAGAGAAGAGGAATGAAAGTCAGTAGGAGTAAGACTGAGTACATGTGTGTGAATGAGATGGACGGCAATGGAGTGGTGAGGCTGCAGGGAGAAGAGGTCATGAAGGTGGAAGAGTACCTGGAGTCAACAGTGCAAAGTAATGGAGTGTGTATTAGAGATTAAAAAAAGTGTTGAAGCACGGTAGAGAAGAGTGACAGGATTGATTTGTAATCTACAAGTTTCTGCAAGAGTGAAAGGGAAAGTTTTCAAAGTAGTTTGACCTGCAGGAGGGACATGCGGTATATTGGTAGGTTATGTAGGAATGCTGAGGTGCCGGGCAGGAGGAAAAGAGGAAGATGAAGAAGTAAGTTTATGGATGTGGTGAGGGAAGATATACAGGTAGTTCGGGTGAAAGAGGCAGATGTAGAGGACAGGGTAGTGTGGAGAAGATCGATCCGCTGTGGCGACCCCTAACGGGAGCAGCTGAAAGGAGCAGATGTGTAGCCTACAGCTCACTACACTAATGACAGTTTTTTCACTGGACAATTTAATAATTAATTTGTTCATTTACTATTTACTTTGGTATGATACTAGAAACTATATACTATACCAGACCCCTATGAATGCAAATTAACTAATAAGAATTAATTAATTAATTTTACACAACTGAGCAATTGTGGGTTAAGAGCCTTGCTCAGGGGCTCACAGTGGTTGCTTAGTGGATGTGGAAATCATACCCAGGTCTTTCTGGTATCAGTCCAACACCTTATCCACTAAGCCATCACTTCCACATGAATAAATGAAAGAAAGAAAGAAAGAAAGAAAGAAAGAAAGAAAGAAAGAAAGAAAGAAAGAAAGAAAGAAAGAAAGAAAGAAAATAATTTCTTGATTGATGAATTCAATAAGGATATATGCTATTGTTCCTTTAACAAACACTAAATAGCTGTTATTGTACAGTTTAAGGACTAATGTTTGTGTGAATACTACCATATGAAATAAGGTTGCTGGATTTAGGAATTAGGGGTGAATTTAAGGTCAGGCATTTATAAGTCATCATTTTCAGATTGATGCTGGATTTTGTGGTTGGTCTGAAGTCTGCTTGTTGAGGCATCTGCATTCAGAACATCTGGAGAACATCCACTACTACATTAAGATGAGGTCTTCTAATATTCTCATATAATAAATCAGAAACTGTAAATCTGTGAATTGCTGTCAAAGTTCCCAGTCTCTACAGAGTGATTATGCCCGAGGCAATAGTTGTACCATAGAGTGCTCTTTGTTATTAAAGGCATCATGGGGAAAATAAACTGACAATTGAAGCCAACAGAAAAATATCTATGGGTATATCATGTTTTAAATTAATCTCTCATAATATTAACAAGCCCCTTAAATCAGCATTTCATTATATTTAGGATACTGAATTCTAAACAAGTAGTATTTTCCAGGACCATGTTATTAAATGTGTGTAAGAATATGTGTTTATATAGTTCTTCTAACGATTTACAAGCCTAAATAATGTTAAATGTTTTATCCTGGCACTGTTTGGGGAATTCTAGAGGCCCCCTCCTGTGAGACTGGCAGTACCAACAGTATTGGGTATTGTACTGTGTGTTCTTTTAACTACATGTTGTTTATTTTCCAAATAAACAGCGCTTCCGGGTTTTTATTTGTTTTGGGTTTTTTTGTGACATCACAGGACCCCCATGTACGCAGAGCAAACCAATAATAATGCTTCTTGAATCGCAACTGCTCTTGTGGAAATTTACTCGTGTATTTGTGGTTTAATACGAGTACTTTAATGCTTATTCCTGTGTTAGAATATGAACTGAAAAATCAAAACTTGTTAAAAGTTCAACAAAAAGTGGACATTCATTCATTCTTCTATGCTTATTCCCCAATTTGGGGGCTGCTGGAGCTTATCAAAGGGTGAAAGGCAAGGTACACCCATAGATAGTCAGTCCATTGCAGGGCCACACATAGATGAACAATCACACACACACACACACACACTCCTATGGGCAATTCAGAATCACCAATCGACCTAATGGGGGAAGAAATCGTAGTACATGGAGAACTCTGTACAGAAAAACCCAGAACCTTCTTTCTGTGAGGAGACCATGCTAAGCACAACGCCACCATTCCGCACATTGAAATACTTAATGCTGATATTACCTGATGTCGAGCATGAAGGGATTTCAGAATTTATTTTGTTCTGCCATCAAATATTGAGTCACATGGCTAAAGTACAAGACATCAAACCCTTATGACTCGTAACATTTTTTTTTCAGTAAGCAGTTATGATGTTCTCCGCTTGATAGTTTTTTTTATTGCTTCTGCTTCTGCTTCTTCTCCTTGATGAGTCCCAAGTCTTGTCTACACATCAGTTCACATTGACACTCCGGATTAAGTGGTTCACCCTCACAGCTCCAGGGTTCCAGTTTAATAACAAACAATAAACAACACAGCATTATCAGACCCTTTTATCCAGAGTGACTTACATTATTTATCTTTTCTACGGCTGAGCTATTGGGTTAAGGGGTCCACCGTGGTGGCTTGATGATGCTTGATGAAGTGAACCCCTGTCTTTCTGGTATCAGTCCAAGAACTCAACCACTATGCCAGCCATTTTCACACCTTCTGGTCTTATGTTCCAATCGGTGTGAAAATCCCATTGTCTATTTAGGTTTGAACTTACTGTTTAAAACCCTGCTGGTTTCTGGCAGACTGGCTTTGCTAAATTGCCCATAGCTGTGAATATGTGTACATAGGCCCTGCGATAAAGTGGCATCACATCCAAACCTCATGTGTAGTGTTTATTTAGGTGATTGTGCCGTGGTTAAAAGAAATTAGACTGCTAATTGAAAGATTTGGGTTCGATTCTCACCACCACCAGGTTCCAGAGCAAGACCTCCAATTCACAATTGCTCGGACTTCATTTTTTTGTATAGGCCATTTTTATGACATTCACGGAAACACTATCAGAAATACTAGAATATATCATTTTGGTGAAGCCACTTGGTCAGGTTCTGTTTGATTATTTATATTGAGTTAACATATAAATGTATACGTATAAATTAGATGGCAATAAGTTTTGTGGTTATAAGGATTGTAGTAGTATACAGAGCTGAATATGGGCACTCACACAGTTCAGCACTGCACAGTTCTTTCCTGTTCCACACGCTGTCATGGCGCCACATCCAATGGAATTTTACTAAACGGGCCGTTCCCAACCCGGTAGTTTCCTGTTGTCCTTTCAAAAGAAGAAAGACGTGTATGTGTGTGTATGTGTGCGGCTGCCAAAACGCAGTCAGAGAAGTTTTAGGCAGGATTCCCGACTTCACTATCACGTAATTCATCATTGTGCCTGGTAATTGCTCTGTTCCGGTCCCCCTCTAGTTCTTTTTTATCTGCTCTCTCGACCGGAAGTAATTGTCTCTATTTGTTTACGAATGGACATTGTGTTCCTTCCTCTATTCGCCCCGGAGCGTGTAGTCATGGAAATATCTGGTGCTGTGCCTTAGTTTGGTTTGTGTTCTCTTAGGAAGCTGACATTGTGCTGTTTTGCCCAGCAGCCTTTAGTTTGTTTAACTGAGATGTCACTGTCATTTTTGAAAAAAAAAAAAACAACTAAAATAATAAAAAAATAAGTCAGGATTTGACTTAAATTAGAATATTTATTTCATTACATGTGCCTATAGTTTAAGAACACAAATAAAATATATATTCTACTTAGTTACTTTAAATATCATTTAAAAGCATTAGAACATCACAACAAATAGGATATGACATTTAGACAATGGAAGACACAGCAAGTTGAATGTTCTACTAGAATATACTCCAGGAATACTGCTAAATTTTAAGGTCAGTAAAATTGGCAGAGCGAAAATGTACAAACAGAATATAGTCAATCTCTGTGGAAAATATTTCAACAAATACATTAACAATTTTTTTACACATTTGGTTCTCTTTGTAAACTAATTTAGCTTTGTCATATGTAAATATTGCATATAAAGTAGGTGAACAGATGGTACTGAAAATAATTTGCCTTAAAATCAAGTAAATGTTTGAAAGAATTACTTAATACGGTGCCTTTTTGGACCTACCTTTCTGAAGTACTATATTAGGAGAAGAAAAAAAAAATCGCAGCAGATGGTTTATATTAAGTGAAAGCAAATACACTTTGCAAATTGTTAGTCATTTAAGATGTTTAGTTCTTTTTAAAGATTAGTTCTTAATTATTCTCAGACAGATCTTGTATGTTTTGTAGTCAGTCATATTGTTTAATAGTGTTGTTTGCCAATTTGTTTAGGGGGTAGGTCTACAGTTCTTTTGGTTTATTTCTCTCTTTCACACCTGGCAAGAAAGTTACATGCACTACATTCAAAAGTGTCATGTATTACAATCAGGAGCTGCTTGCCATAAGATCACTGGCTGTCATCAACTGGAAACCCACAGTGAGGTGTGTGTTACAAAAAACATCGGGTGCTTAACCTCCTTGTCTTGACAATAAATTAACTACAACCAGTTTCGATATCTAGTGTGGCAGTTGGGGTAAGGAGTCTGAAATGAGAAATGTTATCCTAGAGCACATATGCGTCCATTTACCAATCTATACGATATAACTCACGCTGTAGGCTCCCATGTGTGTGTGTGTGTGTGTAATTGGTCACAAAAATAATACTTATTTCTGTGTTGACAATTGTACAGTTAGGTAATCATGTGCAACAACCACATCATTTAGTGGATCGACTTGCATATTTCCAGATTACATTATAAGTGGCCTCTTTCGTATAAATATATCAGTCAAGGCAAGATTAGAATAAGCATCTATTTAAAAAACATTAAATATAATTAGCATTTTTAGATTTGTCTTATTACACAGGTCCTAATTAGCATGTTCCAGGACACGCTATAATGAATAAAACAGTAAAGCTTTGGATTTGCAATTAAAAGAAAAATAAGCCTGAATTTTCCACACCCACAGACTCTTTTCCTGAGGTAGGACATGTATCGGTCTCCTGGGTATAATCAGTAAATGAATGTTGGTCATTATACAAAAAATAAATAATTTATTAAATATGTATCTTTGTTGAGGTTTTTGGTAAGTAAATAGTAGACATTCTGTGTGTGGCTTTTGCAGGGTATAAAGGATGAGGTGTGTCTGTATGTATTCTATTAAATCTTCAAGGGCCAACCAAATATATTCGAATAAAATGTGTTAATGACAAAAGAAATATAAACTATAGAGCATACCTAACACCAAGTTTGTGACCATTGTCACCTACAGAGCAGCGGATTGCAGTTCCTGAAGGACAGAGCAGATCATAGTTTCTATGCTTGCAGAGGTGGTCACATTTAAAGTGTCCAGCATGGACAAAATTAACATTTAGTCCATCAGGAACACAGAGTGAGGGTCGAAGGTGAAAGTTCATCTACAGCAGCAAAATTCGGGTGCGGCAGCTGCCGCCTCTGGTCATGGACATACCACAGTGATCCGTGCAAAGATTAATCTGAGAGACAGAAAAAAAACAAATGGTAGTTAATTTTTTACAATGTCTTATTAGAATGTTTATGCATCATAATCAAATAAAACTATTAAATCATCAATAATGTGCAAGAGGTGCAGTAGTTTTGACTAGGCTCCGTATAAAAAGCATGGCACCTATACACATTTGACTGTCTACTCCTAACTTATTTTATAGGCAGATGGTGTACGTCAGGGATTACCTTCATGCACAGTCATGTCTAAAATCTCTCTTAGAGAAATGGTGGATGAGGGTGGGAGTGCAGTGAAAGCCTACACACCAACCTGCTTAGCTACTGTGTACAAAAAATAGACTAATCCCAATACAATTCCTTAATAATCCCACTGGAATTACAGTCACTGACTACAGGAATGGGGCAGCATATCCATCAGCGATCGTGCAAGAAGGCATTGATTATATAATCTAAAGAGAAAAATAACTGTACAGTTTCTTAAGCAAAGTGTTGGGAGTTTTTAGCCACAGACAAACATTTACATTTACTACATTTGTACATTACTACAGTGCAGGGGAACTGTACTCAATTGAAAATGTTTTTTGTAACTTGGCTCTGTGGATCACTACATTAGCCAATACTGGGATAGTTAAAGCTAGTGAAAGTGTTTTTATGGTTGCAGTCAATACATTGCATGAACATGAGAGTGGCCTAGATGGTGAAAGACCGCAACTAATTTTTACAGCAACTTCCAGATTATTTATTTATATTTACAGCAGTTGCCAGACACTCTTATACATAACTTACATGATCTCTTTTGTACAACTGAGCAACACTTTTGCTTTGTGTAACTTAACCACTAAACTAGCCCTTACACCACAGTATGACCAATCATCATTACTTCCAAAATAAATGATTAGCTTTGCTCTTTGAGCTTTGACCTTTGCTTTCTATTTTTACCATAAGTTAATTACTTTCTCATGTCCTCTTTGAACCAAGCAGTTAATACCTATTTTTATTACCCCTAGTTACTCTTTTTCTGCTTCCAGTAAAGACTTTGCCCATCATAACAAGCTGATGCAGCATGTTTTGGAGGCCATTTTAGTTTATGTGTCCCCACACAGCAAACCAGGCATTAATCCACAGAGTGCAAGGTATTGTAATGCTGTTCACTGTAAAGCAGCTCAATGGCTCTAAATAACGGTTGGCACATAACGTTGGTTCAAGCCCTTTAGGAAGCATTCTTTTTGGAAAATTGCTGACTGTTTACAATAGAAATAAAACCAGGAAATATGTGAAAAATCTCTAGTCAAACCATCAATACTCATTTTTAAAGAAAGTATGTAAACAACGAGATAAAGCAAATGCTTTGGTATCCGTTTCATTAAATATAATTCTAAGTTGCCTAAAGCAAAGCTGTATAAAGGTAATTTTGTATAACTGCACCATTATGGACACAGGCTATATATCAATTCCTTTACAATGACTCGTTTATCCATAAACTTGCAATTTATTCCTCCAGCCAACCTACACAGATATATGGTTGTCCTCAACAACTATTCTCTACACTTAAGCTATACTAAGTGAGTACTGAGTACATAATGTACAGTGTTTACACACTGAGTGTGCCATGCTAAGTGTGAGTGGTACAATTCAAGCCCACCTGAGAGAAGGAGAAAACCTCAAAGAGAACAAATAGGAATAATTACATGCGCAACATGCCAAACATTCCCATGCTCGGTATTCATTTTGACCATGGTGAAAGTGTACAAATGAGGAAATACTAAGCAGCCTTCAAAAATGGAAAACTCTTCAGGATGACAACCACAACTTCACATCTACCAATTGCTACTAAACATCAGTGTACTGTTTATTTTAACTTTTCATTTTAACTTTATAAAAAACACACGCCCATATAAAGCCCATTAAATCGTTCCAATAGGACAAACTAAACATGCCCTTGAGGTTATCGAGCAAATGCATTGCTTGAAATGGCAGATCTGCTCATTTAAGCCTTGTTGGGTAAAAATGTCAAAAGTTCACCATCAGAAATGACGCAATCCGATTCCTCCAGAATTCACGGTCTGTATGATTATTTTAGATTTATAACGAAGAACAGGATTACTGACTATAAAAAAATCAAGTGTAAATCGAACACTTTGCAGTATTGGATGTGAGGTCTATTTGAGGGCAGGTTTGTTATGGATCTGCAGGAGCCTTTAACGGTGTCTTGTGTGTGAATACCTCTTATATCTCTCACCACAAGCTGCTAAACAATGTCTAATCCCTGCTCTCTCTCTCTCTCTCTCAACCGTAATCTCTTTCTTATGTCCCAGGCTAAATGTAGGTAATGTTGATGGTGTTACTGCGGTTATCTTAGTTGGGAACATCCCGGCCTAGTTTAGTCGCTGAGGCTTTGCGAGTTGGCGAGAGTCTGAAATAGTAAATGCATAGTAGATTACCAGGTGTCTGGTTATCTACTATGTTTAGGTCTCATATTAGGTTCAAGTGAACAAGAAAGAAACAGACTTGCTTACCCAAAATTGCATTTAGAGGTTGGCATGTATAATCAGAGAAAACAAATGTTAAAAGAGATAAAATCAGCCTTTTATTTTGCCCTCTGTACTGAACTGCCAGTCTCACAGCCAAACAGTGCTGATGGAAATGAATGGCATGAAGAAGAAAACAAGGAGAGTGAGAGAGAAGGGGGAAGTGCATAAGTGAAAGTGTGTGTGGGAGAGAGAGAAAGAGAGAGTGAGAGAGAGGCAGCAAGGAAAAGAGAAAGAGGAGGATATGCATGTAGGAGGAAGCGAATGAAAATGAGAGAAAAACAACAGGTCGGAATAGATTTAGAGTCATCAACTGAGTTAAACACATCAAGGTTTAAAGAGGACCGGCAGTGCTATAATGAGCATGCTCAAGGCTTCAGCTATCCCCTCGTCTCGCAGGCCAGGGGTGAGCGAGTGTCATACTGAAACCTGACCAGTTTGATCAAAACAGATCCAGTGGTTATGGCTGCATGCTTGCATGTAGGCAGTTCATAGCATATGATTTTCTTCACTGTCTCTTCAGTATTCTTTAATATTTATTAACTCGTTATACTATTTTCCTTACCATTTCTATATTCATTACTATTACTTCATTTCCAACTTTTCTCTCTTAACTGCCCCAAAGTATGAGTCTTACAAGCCCCTGTCCTGGGGCTGAAGCAGATGGTGTGCTGTCATTAGTGTATTGTCTGTGCTGCTGCTATGCCTGATAACAGGCCGAAGTGAGTGGAGTAGCAGGTGCACTTAGACATACATGTCTTCCTGCCTGGCCATCTGCCACCTCCGCGCGCGTGCACACGCACGCACACGCGCGCACACACACACACACACACACACACACACATCATGGTTGACACAGGGAGTTTGACTAATAGTTCAAATTATTCACATTTTAAAAAAATATACAATTTTTACTCTAGGGACATTAAACTTTTTAAAATCTATATCGACAATGACATCAACAATTGATTAGAAAGCTGATCATTCAATACTAAGCCTAAGTGTTAAAAACAATTGTGTAAATACAACAGGTTCACCAATAGTAGTAATATATTTAGATATTACTAGATAGAGATTAGGATTATTCATTCATTCTTTCTCTTACCCACTTATTCCCTAATTCGGGTCACTGGGGTCTGCTGGGCACAACCAACAGCATGAGCTAAAAGACCAACAGCTCTAGTTTTTTTAATTGGGGGGAAAAAACTTAGATGAAAAAATAACATCAACCTCACAACAACTTCTTTAGGATATTTTTTTTAAATTCACCCCATTCTATTCACTTTCCATTGTGTATGTATGCACTCCTAACAAGCACGCGAAAAAAGTTAATTTAATGGTTAAGTTACCTTCATGGGTCAGTGCTTAGCTGCAATTGGACGTGTTATAATAGAACCATGACGAAGATGGAAGCAATTTGAAGTACGTGCCATAGTGCACAACACGTGGGGCAGTGTGCCGAGCCACATGCAAAAACAGCATGCTTGGTTAAAAGGCCCCAAGCACTTACATTAGTCATCACGGCATATTGCTCCAGCATGCGACAACGCTGCATGGCGCGCGCACGCACGCACGCACGCACACACACACACACACACACACAAACACACTTAGGCAAATCAACGGCGCTTGTTTTAACACGTGGGGTGTTATGTATGTTTTAAAAACATTATCTTAAAATAAATAAAATTAGTTATGCTGAGCGCGTCAAAACATCTCGTGTTTCCTTCACCATCTAAAAATAGCGCTCTTTTACTTCATGCAACACCAGTTACAGACTTCTAATATAACCGCTGAATGTTTGGAGCAAAACATGAGCGCCGCGGCGCCTCCCCCCTTCCCCCCTTCCCCCTTCCCCCCTTAAACCTTGCAGTGCTGCGCACTTTGTTTACCGCTGCACACAGACGCTGCGCTTCGTCACGTTCCGCACGTATGAAATTCCAGGGAATTCCTCGGAGTGAAAAACGCAGTCGATAACAAGGTCTCAGTTCGAAAAAACATAAATGTTAGACCGAATACGCGACGGATTGATTGCGTAACCACACGGAAAAGCTTGCGGATTAATTTCCTTTGACGTGCAGCGCAGTGAATACATTTAGCGTCACTTTTCCAAACGAGAATATTTTCACTTTCTCTGATAACGTAACAAAAAATAAAATAAAGCTAAAAAAAATCTCTTCAGTTGAAACCTTATTATGCGTCTAAACTGCATTATAATTGTGTACCTATAATATAAAAACTAGTACATTATAATTGTGTACTTAAAGCTAATTATACACTTAAAACAAGTATAAAAACGACCATACAATTTAATGCTTTAAATACAGTTTGAACATTATATATTGCATTTCCAATGGAATACCTTAGATAGGATATAAACATTTTTTCTTAAATTTTATTTAGTGTAAACATCTTTAACTGATTCTTATTTTGTGACAAGTACAACTGTTGCCACTGAACTATTCTATTCTATGTGCCTCCTCATGTGATCCCACAATAAAACATGTGGACAGTACTCACCTTTCACAGTGGTCACTGTCTCTTTGAATCCCAGCGAAACATATGGACTCTCATGTAGCCCATTTATTCCTCCTTTGCAGCAGCTGATCGTCTTACATCCCAGCATATTTTCACAGTTCCCAAACTCTCCATTTTCCATGAGGTTTACAGCAATATAATTCAGACCGTTCCGGAACCCCGCCGAAGTCTCTTTGCACATAGGGCTACCGTATTCCTCATCAGAACCCTCGCTGCCCCGGACAGAGACGTTCTCGACAGAGGCCGAACTATGTCGCTTGGACTTGTAAACGAAAGATGGCAACACCGGCATTACGGTGGTGGTTGATGAGAAGGTTTCCGAGCTGTGTCGTCTTCGACCGCGTGGGTCAGCTCGGATCACCTTTGCTTCTCCATCATGGTTGACAGTGGAGTTGGCCAAGAGAAATGCCCCTATTCCTGGCATGTTCTTGTCACTCAGAGTAAGTCTCTGTATCATGTTAGTAGGGCTAGAAAGATCAGTTTCACCATTCCCTGTAATGACAGATGGGGACATGCATGCATCATCAAATTTCATCTCAGCATAGTCATTGTCTCTCGTGCCAGGTGAGGAGGAGATCTGCTCGTCAGAGACATACGTTCCCTCGTCAGATGAGCATGGACAGTTGGTGAGCTCTGGTATTTCATGCAGAGAAAAGGCAAGAGTTTCTTCTGTTTCTTTTGCATGCGAGTTCATATCCAGCTTTATGTAGCCACAAGGTGGGGATCTTTTAATTTTGTCATCGGTGAGTGTTGAATTTTGGTTTTGTACTGATTCAGAGGGCAAAGAACACTGCTCATGATCACTAAAGTCTATGTTGATATATTCTCCTGGGCTTTTTGGTTCATTTGGGTGGGGATGCTCATTCATCCTTGGGAGCATCCTTAGAGTATCCAGAGATAACCTGTTCTGTCTGCTGACACGTGCTCTGTGCAACACGCCATCATTCCGAGTGTGCCTGAGTGGAATATAGGCGGAGGGACTGGGCAATGACAACCCTAAATTTGCCACAGACATACCACTGCAGCTTGTTTCCTCACCTCGTTTTTGCATCCGAGAGCTCATTAAAACATATTGGGTTTCTTCTCTTTTGTAACCTTCATGTTTGTTCGAATTTAACAAGTAACCAGGTGGAGTTGTTGACACACATGAATCAACAGGTGACATATTCATATATTCCTCATTTGCCACTTTGACTTCAATGGTCTCCAATGAAGATTTGGACCCAGACCACATCTTCATGTAACCATTATCCTCTAGTGAACCAATGCTGGGAGAACTGGTTGTTCCTTGTCTGCATATGGCCTTAGGATGGGACCTAGGATTGATAATCTGCTTTGGGGCAGATACACACATAGGGCTCATTGGCACATAGTTGTCGTTTTTACTGCCTTGAAGTGCCACACCTGGTGTCATGGGCATGTAGCCATCATCACCTTGGGTACTAATCGAACTTCTGCTAGAGCCAATTTCAAGGTCCCCATGATCCTCAGGGTATGAAACCTTTGGAGAAACAGAGTGCATGCTCTGACCAGAGTGGCCATTAGCATGCACTGCCCACATCAACATATATTCGTCAAGTGAAGCTGATGACTGCTTAGAAGGGGTCCTAGGTTGTCGTGGTGCTGTAAGAGAGTATGTTCTCTTCCTGTACAATTTCTCAAAGTCTACTTTCTCTCTGCTTGAAGCCTGGATCTTGTTTAGCGACTGGCTTGATGGACTGTCCATCACCATGTAGCCATTAAGATCTGTGCCCTCACAGGAAGGGGGCGTCCCAGAAAAGGAAGAAGGTGTATTGCTCCAGTTGGATATGGTGTATTTTGCATCCCCTGGGCTAGACCCATATTCATCACATGAGAGAAAGCCAGTGTCACTAGGTGACCCTGAGACTGAGCCACTGCAACTCGAAGGCTTGTGTACTGCTGAGGTGAACATAGAGCCATTCATGCTAGTAGTTGAAGAGCTTAGTGGGCTTATGGGAGATGAATAAGATACAGGCACAGACATGGACATTGAGCGGTTGTGATGTAAAAGTGATGCTTCAAAAGTACGGCAGCCCACGGAAACAGTGTTGGACCTGCTCATGTGATTCCAGACCGTAGGGCTTCCGTTTTCCGAAACCGATGTAGATACTGGCCTTACCATGGTGCCTTCACCTTCACTGGCTGTGCGTATCCGACAGGAAGTAAACTTGTTAATAGGCGAAGTGGCTGCCACGCTGTCTGTCCTTGACCTTCTTACTAACCCTGTCTGACTGGGAGGCAAATTATTTAAGTTACGTCGAGTGGGTACAGAGATGGGGTTGGAGCCTGACGATTGGCTTTTGCTGCGCGGTCTGAATTCTGATGACTCTTTCATTGCTTTCATAGCCTCTAAAATTGTTTCGTGTATGTTTTGTGCCACCACAGAGTCATCTGCTTGCATCCAAAGCTCTCCGGGTCCAGTAGAGGCAGATCTGCCCACTTCAATAAAGAAAAAGCTGTCCGAATGACCACATCGCCTTATGTTCATCAGTTGCAAGCTGACAGATGGAACTTCAGTGTTAAGTTTCACAAAGCTAATTGAGCGACTGGATAAACACAGCCTGTAAACTCCTGTGATGTTTCTGGTCTGTCCAAGTCCTCTAGACTTTAAATTCACTTGCCATACCTCTTTGTAAGCGGCGTTTACTGGAGTAATCATACCATAGTTACCCTCGTCAAAGCCCACCAAAGAGGACGCCGAGTTGGTCACTGTGCTGTCAAACACTTTCCCCTCATTCATTAAGTCGGTGAGGTCTCTGTACCAGCTTTCCTGCTCGCGTTCGCTTTCAGCAGCCACAGCAAAATATTCGTCCTTGGTATACAGAGCGATCAGGAACCTGTGTTTGGCGTCTGCGCGCTTGTTTATGCTCAAACAGGAGTCGAGAGAGATTACTCTTTTCGCAGCTGATTTGTTTTTCCATTTCTTTTCGCTCTCGTAATACTCCAACCGAGCTGGCAGACAGTCGTTTGGCTCTTTTAAGACAAAAAATCTCCGGTGTCCGTGTTTCTGTTTCTTCAGGTATCCACATTTCTTGACGTTGTTTGAATGCATGTTGACGTTGGATAACGACGTCCCTCCTGTTAGTGGAGGACTCGCCATCCTGGCGCGCTTGAAAATATTGAGTCTCACTTAACTAACTTGTTTTTCTAGTAACCATTAAAAAAAAAAAGCAACTAGCAAATAAAAGCAAATAAAACTACTGCCGAACAAGTAAATAAACGCCTGGTTCGCTGCAAAATAACTCTGCTTTCAGAATGAGTGAACTATAAAAGGGAAAACAACGCGTGACGTATACGCACATCCCCGCTTTGGTCAGCGAGGAAAATACACAGTCATATAAGGCGGTACAACCGTTGAAGGGCGGGTCTGCCAATCAACGGCAATAGGACTTTTTATTGGTCAACTGAAACAATTTTGAGATCGGACGAGCCAATCAGAACAAGAGACGCCAAATAATCCCCTCCTCCAGCCCTCTAGCCCTGATTTGAATACACAGGGAAGATGACACGTTTTACTGTACCGACTGTGATGCGTACATTCGTCATAATATATATTTATATATACATCGAAGTTTACTTTGCCTAAAATCTGTTTTGATACTCAATCGAAGACAGTTTTTAAGCACGTTTCACGACATATTTTGTTAAAACAAGGCTGTGATTAAAAAATGAATGTCTTCACGCTTCATGCTTCCTCCACAGCGGCGGTCTAACCTTTAAATAAATCAATAAATATGGATTTCTGTACACGGTGAAATGTTTAATACAATTAAAATGTACTAAAATAACTGGCCTTTGCGGTTGTTTCTGTAACACCGGAATTTTCTCTCCTTTTTTAAGAAATAATGCTGTATTTTGCAGAGAAAAATCACGGAAATGACGCCACCCCATGGCCACGTAAAACGTAGGCAACTCTGTTCAGAGGAGCAATGTATGTCGCACATTTGTTTAAATATAGACAAAGCTGGTCTTCTGGGTACAAATCCAAATCTCCCTCCAAAACTGCTTTAAAAAAAAGCTATTTTTGGTTGAACAGAGCAATTTGGTACATGCTAATAGACTGAGCAATAAAAACACTGTAAAATATTGGATAAGTTCGGTATGTGGTGGTTACTGGAAAAGCGCTAATTTCGTGCAGTCACCGATTTAAAACAACAGCAACCGTTAATACCGTTAACGCTGTTGCGTCTTCAGTGTTTTCTGTCAGATCACATGGCTGGTAGTGGACCATGATCAGGCTCGGTTTTTTTAATAAATAAATTAAATAAATACATACACACATGAAACATATGAAAACCCTTGTGTGCCACCAGATATAAAATAAAACAGTCACAATTATAAAAAATAAAAGGCATTGAACAGACATAGCATTGATTTTTGAACAAGGTTGCCCCCTAAACTTAAGTTGTCATTCATGTCAATGATGAAAAATAGATATTAAAAAAATAGAAACAATGTTTCATTCATTCATTCACTCGTTCATCTTCTAACCGCTTATTCCTTAATTCATTGTCACAAGAGTCTGCTGGAGCCTATCCCCGCCAGTCCATCACAGGGCTACACATAGACAAATAACCACACTAATCAAACTACTATGGAGAACCACTAATCAACCTAATGTACACGTTTTTGGACTGTGGAAGGAAACCGGAGTCCCCGGTGAAAATCCATGCAAGGTCCCGGGACCTTTTTATTGTGAGGTGCTATGCTAGCCACTATGCCACTGCACCAGTCCGGAAACAACATTTGTTTAATTACTTATACTTTAACACTGATTCAGTATTAATCCATTCTTTAAAACATGCAAAGTGGCACTAAACAAACATTTATCATCTTATTCCTCAATTTGAGTCACGGAGGTCTAATGGAGTCTATGCCAGCTTTTTTTGGAATGTGGGAGGAAACTGGAGTACCTGGAGTAAACTCATGTAAGCACAAGGAGAACATACAAACACCAAATAGAAAGACCCGTGCCAGGGAATCGAACCGGGTCTTTGTCACTGTGAGGCAACAGTGCTAATCACCAAGCTGCCCAATAAACAAACAAATAGTGTTTATATTTATGTATGACCTTATTTCTGTTATCTGCTTATTCATTTTCCTTTATTAGCCTGTTATTTCTACCAGCCAACTACTGCTACTATTATTATAATACTTTATAAATATGTCTGTGTGACTACCTTATGCTTACACTGATTCTGATAAACCCTGTCACAATCTGCTCACCACTCAGATAATGAAGTGAATGTTGTTGTTTTTCAAGATATAAAATAATAAAAAGTATATTATATTGAAAAAGAAAAATAATCTTGCATTGTAAATAATCATTAATGTAAAGATGCTGTAAATTGTATTTTTTATTATCCAGATTTTGTAAAAAAAACATTTTATCTAATACCTAAAGGAACCAGAGTAAATTAAAAATGTCTTTGGTAGTTTATATGTAAAGCATCTTAAAGTAATATCGTGTATTTTTTTTCATTGCTTAATTCAACTGTTTTGATCAATACGTCAAATAGAAACCAACAGTCCCACCCAGTGGCTATTTGTGGAAGCGTCTTAGAAATTCATTCATTCATTCATTCATCCATCTTCTTACCGATTATTCCATAATTCGGGGTAACAGGGGTTTGCTGGCCCCTATCCCAGCGCAAATAGGGCGAGAGGCAGTGGTACACCCTGGACAGGTCGCCAGTTCATCGCAGGGCAAAATATAGACGAACACACACACACACACACACACACACACACACACACACACACACACACACACACACACACACACA
>JAOTRA010000020.1:1707717-1735741 GCA_026260255.1 Pseudolaguvia tuberculata
CTCCTATGGACAATTTAGAATCCCCAATCCACCTAATCTGCATGTTTTTGGACTGTGGGAGGAAACCGGAGTACCCGTAAGAAACCCACGCCATAAATATTTATAAAGAAAATGAATTTGGTCCAAAACATTTGTGCTAAAATATTTTGTGCACCATGATGTGTTTTCTGCACACATCCAACCCTGAAAGTGCCACTGAAGAACTTACTGATGGGTATGATCACCAGAGACACAATAAAGAACAAACTAACACAGAATGATCTGGACATAAAGCAGTGGAGCATAAACTACTGCGCAATTTTGAGGTTGATCTAAGCTGAACAGTCATAAGTTCTTAAGTTATTAGGTCCTTAGATTGTTCATTGTTCGATGATAAAGATAAAAAGGCCAATCCAAAGCTTACATCTAGAAATCTTCTAAGATCTCTTCCACAGACATTTAATTCTTTACAATTTTTACTTTTTTGAAGAACCAGACATCACAATCATAGACCTAAGATAAAGAGATTCACATGATTATTAAAACATAAAACATCATCACTGACGTGAAATGCAGGACTGAGAGAAGTTATTATATTTTTCATGTAATTTAGGCCAAAACAGAACACCATACAGCCATTTTGACCGTTTGCAATTGGATATAATCTTAAATTCCATTTGTACGGAATGACTACTTATTGATTATCAATTATAAAGCTGGTTGGCTGAAAATTTCCTCTAGATTTTGGCGAATAATTAATTAATAGTATATATACTGTATATGGAGCAGGTAATAATCTGTTTTTTTCACACACAACATTCACTTTTCTTTTTCACCTCTTTCTGACAGTCCTCTAAACATATAGTTGATGACTCTGTTTGTGTCTGCTTCCTGATGATAGATGGTAGGAGCAACTCAAACAGCGTCTCGAACACCGCATCAACGTTGTAGCCTGTCTTTGCACTTGTCTCAAAGCACATATTCTCAGCACGTGGGAAGGTGTGTGTGTCTAGGGCCTTGAAACGAATTAGGCGGTTGTAGAGTGCCACAGCGTCCTCCTGAGACACCTGCTTATGGACAGTAGGTGTGTGTGGGGTAGTTGGACCTGCTGGAGTGTCTTCCGTGGTTGTGACCTGTACACGTGGGTCGGTCAGGTCAATCTTATTGCCCACAATGGCAAAAACACAGTCGCAGTTTGCAGAGTCCGTAAGTGTCAGGAATCGCTCCTCAAGCTGCATCAAGCTCTGCCAGCTGGTCACATCATATGTCAGGACAATGGCTGCCGCACCACGGCAGTACATGGAGCCCAGACCATGGAACTGCTCACGACCTAAAGATTTTGTGGGATCACAGTTAAATAATAAAGTCTTTATTTACAATTCCACTCAATTAAACTCTTTAATTTGTAGATGTACACAATTAGAACAGATATAAACGTAGGAAAAATAAAGTGAACATTCATACATTTTCTAAGGACATCAAATTCCCTCCAACAAAAAAAAAACATTTCCTTCTCCAATATTTTAGAAGGATAAGAATAAAATCTGGAAAAATGTAAAAGAGTTAGCTGTGGGTTACAGATGTTCTGCAGTTTTTCCAATATAATAAGTGATTTAAAGGGAAAATAAATTGGTTCATTTGAACTGGTTATGACCATCACTAAACAGTAGCTAAAATAAGTATATAAAGCTAATAATAATAAAAACCAAATCAGAATGCTAATTATTCCCAAATATCTTGCGATAGTTTGACAAAAAAAATAAGTTTAATGTAATTAAATCATAGTATACTTTTGTGTTTACAGATTTTACATTTAATTTGTACTTTTAAAAATAAAATCAAATATGATGTTTTATTACAGATTTAATCAAAATTAGTTTGGCTATTATTTACTGACATTGTTACCATCCTTTGTGTATTGTAGTGGCATTTTAGCCTTTATATTGACAGGGCAGAGGAATAAAACAGAAGACATAGAAAGCTGAAACTAAACATTATTATACAAAATATAAAATAAATATATACATAAAGCCTCTGCAGGCTGCCGTTGTGGCATAGTAGGTTTTAGCCGATAAAAATAAAGAGACCTGCAGTGGCTCTATTTATTTATTTTTTAGATTGAAATTCATCCCAGTTCATCTCAAAGGTTTTCAATGGTGTTAGGACTTTGTGCAGAAAGCCCAGACTTATTGCTATATAATAATAACCCAACATGTGATATTACACCTCAGGGTCATGGAACAGTGTTGGAGTCTCCTAGTTTCCGTAAAGGAATAATGTAATGTGTAAAACTAGTGTAAAAAAGGAAACAGCTAATCAACTCAACATCAAACGTGCACAAGGATGTCGAGCTAAGTTAATAATATATAAGCTCCCATTCTTGTGCCCGGTGCAAAGAAAATGTATAGGAGGAGGGGGCCCATTCCCAGGACAGCCAGGTCTCAGGGCAGCCAGGACCCATAACAAGCAACTGCTGGCAGGGTCCTTTGCACTCAGTCACCCTTTTCCCTCAATTAAGACACCTCTGCTTAAGACACTTATACATCTTTAGTTTCTGCAATTATAAAAACAACCAGTTTAAGATTTATACCCCTTTTTGAACTACATTAGAATCCTACACCACCACCACCAAAAAACAAATAAATAATTTACTTCATGCGAGTTGATTTTTAGACCTTGTATTTCTTTCCCCAAGTAAAATATTTTAATAAACTTTCCATCTCTGGTTATTTTAGTAAAAGCCAAATAAAACCAGGCAGAGCAGTGGCACAGTAGTTAGCATGGTCACCTCACAACAAGAAGCTCCTGGGTTCGACTCCCAGGTAAGGGGTCTTTCTGTGCAGAGTTTACATGTTCTCCCTCAGCACTTACATGGGTTTTCTCAGGGTACACCTCCCAGAGTTTCCTCCCACAGTCCAGACACATGTACATTAGGTTGATGGATGGTTCTAAATTGCCCATAGGGAAGAAGTGGGTTAGAAGATGAATGACTGAATGAAAGAATGAAAACCCACCTGCTGTGTCCCAAATGGAAATGTTATAAGGTCCCCACTGTTTCAGGAAGAAAGCTCCTCCGACTGTACTTAACGTGTCTTTAAAGCTCTTCTCCGTATATCTGTGCAGGAGAGATGTTTTCCCAACATTAATATCTCCAAGAATCACCATCTTAATGTCAGGTTTCCTTGTTTTTCTAGACCGAGGCATTGTAAAAGTTTGTAAGTATATGTTTTAAGAATTAAGAATTAATGAATTGACTTATTTTTTTTCTCCTTAAACAAACAAACAATCCAGTTACGTCACGTTGCGGAATACTTTGATCACCGACTGTTCTATAATCATCTACAGATCTTTACACGATGTGCAATAAAATAACACAGGCGGAGAAAATAACAATCAAACTGTTTCTTCCCCTATAATAATGACGACACCGGAAACTGGCAGAGAAAATACACGCGCTTGGGAAACAAAAAAAATGACCTCTTGAAATATTGCGCAATATTTTGTGTGCGCCTGTGAGAGCAAAGGACTCACACGACACCGAAAAAACAACATTGTTTGACCAAACTGAGCGCTTTTCAAAACTGCGCACACTACCGACATCTAGTGGTCAAAAGGAGAAGGTGTTCAATGTCCCAAACCGGCCTTTACGGTTTTTCAAACTGTTTTAATCAAGAGTTCGGCACAAAGTCGTGAACTTACCACTAATGAACCGCTTTGGGTTGAACTGAAATGGTGACTGACCCACTACAGACCCTCTTTACCTGACATTAATCTCTGATCTCACTAATACTGTTGGAGCTGAATGAAGAGATCAATCTTAAAGATGTTTGAAATCACGTGTTTGTGTGCTCAGGTGATCACAACCTTTTGGCAATATACCACTCAACCTACAGAAGGAGGTCACATTAATTAATGCTTGGTGTTTTCATATACATTATGCAGACGTATTATTCATTCATTCATTCATTCATTCATTAACTAGTCTATTCCCTAATTCAGGGTCATGGGGGTCTGCTGAAGCTGATTTAATAACATTTTATTTTAGCGCAATATTGCACATGCAATTATATTTGTTTTATATTATATATGTTTGAATAATAATATCTACCGTATTATTATTACTATTATTATTAAAGGCACTCGAAACACATGCAATGGGTTTTTGCGCTATTTTGAATCAGTCACATGGTTATGAAGCTTCGGACGTCACAGATCACGTGTTTATGGACGTTTCTTGTTCCGGTACAGTGATTCATTGCGTTTTTCCTTATACATGCGTCCAAGCTATAATACATCACTAATACTGAACAAACTGAAAAGCAAAATTAAAACGTGACTAGATTAAATTAAGTTATATAATGTAAAATATTAAATATATAAAATATACTGGGAATTAAGCATTCTATATTCACTAAAATACTTTATATGAAAAGTAATGACGGATGTCCAGGACATATAACAATGATAGAAATTGTGATTACTTCGTCAGTATAAACGGTGTATCCACAAGTTTAAAAAACAGCAACACAAAGTGATTGGCACGTTTGCCTCACAACAAGAAGGTCCTGGGTTCGATGCCAGGGATCTTTCTGTGCAGAGTTAGCATGTCCAAAAATTGCACATCAAGTTGTTTGATGATTCCAAATTGCCCGTAAGAGTGAATGTGTGTGTGAGCGGCCGTTCATGTGTGTCCTGCAATGGACTGGTGGCCTATCTAGGGAGTACCCCTGCCTGTGATATGTGCGCTGGGATAGGCTCCAGCAAACCTCTTGACCCAGAATTTGGGAATAAGTGGGTAAGAAGATGGATGAATGAATGGTTAATTCCTCCAATTTAATTCCAGAACAGAAAGAAGATCTATCTTGAGTCTTAGAGGAAAGTGGTAAAAGTCGAGCTGTGCATAAGTGGTCAGGTATTTTGAAGCTTATCGATATACCGCATTTATTCATTTATCTTCGTTACGCATAATTTAATTTAGAGATTTGCTGGTCTACTTCCTGGGCAGGTCAGCAGTCCATTATAGGTCCACACACACTAGCCAATTTAGAATCACCAGTTAACAATGTACATGTTTTTGGCCTGTAAAAGGAAATCAGTGCACCTGCCCCTGTCTGTGAATTGAACCCAGGAACTTCTTGTAGTGGAACAACACTGCTAATCACTAAGCCACATTGATACTATTTATGGCAATTTAGATTTCAATTTACATTTTTGGCAAACGCCCTTCTCAGGAGCGCAGCAGCAGTAACATTGTGCCAGGAACTTCCTGAATACTTACTTTACGTTTTTCTGGTCAGATCAGCAATCCTCCATTTAGATGGCAAATCATATTTAAGTATTAGTAGCATTACAATAAAAGTCAGTAACTGGCTTAAGAAAAACATTCAGTCCAGTTACCACAAAAGATCATTTATTTCCCCATACTAGGAATCCTGAATATCCTTCTGTTGTTGTGTAATTTCCCAAGTGGAGTTGGTACCTCGGTCCTGAAAACAGCATAGCATTTATTATCTACCGTGCTTGCATTAGACATTTACTATTTTAATGTAAAAGAAAATGTTTAATTTAAAATGAAATTATTTTTATTGTGAATTTAAATAATATAAAGACATATGTAAAATATTTTCTAAATCCACTTTGAGGTAAAATTATTGGGTCATACTTTAATTTGAACTCCCAGTGGCATCAGATCATTGCGAAGGGAATCACAAGCCTTTAGTAAAGGTAATCTGTCTGGTTGTGGTCTCTTTCTGTGATGCACTTTGTTGATGTGATGTTTTTGAATCATTTCATCTTCCACAGAAAGAGCAAAGTTTCGAACCTCGGTACGGAAGTGCACCAGCTGCTCCACCACATTGTGTAAAATATTGGATGATTCAGCACTGGATGACTCCTGAAAAAAAAAAAAAAGACAAAATGCATTTTACCAGTTGCATTTTATACAGAGTTTATGCAGAAGGACAGTTATGCTAATAGATTTTTGTGATTTGTGTTTAAAATTATTTGGACTATTTATTGAAAGGCCATACTTTCATAACCATTGAGCTACCGCTTGCCCATTACAAACTACAGAGTATCTCAATCCAGAATGTTAATTTCCTTAAGTTCTAACAGCTTTTAATTAAATATTATAATAACAAAATACTTATTAACACAAGGTATGAACATAATGCTTACTGTTCATTTTGCCTGCAGTTGATAAATATTCTGGGGGGTTTTTTGTGTGTTTTTCCCAGACATTTAGCCTTTATTTATAGGACAGATATGAAATAGGGGAGATAGAGAGGGAAGGGTGGGACCAGAATGGATCCGGTCACGTAGCGCAATTGTGCATGTGGGTAATCCACTACACCACGACGCCAGCCATTAAAACCTTTCTGATCTATTTAGATACTAAACATATTAAAATGTGTGTTAAGGATAACTACTATCACAGATATACTCTGACCTTTTTGTTCAGCAGGTCAACTCCAAAGACATCCATGATATCCCTGATGTATGACAACATTGCTCCAAACACTGCTGGGCACCTTGAACTGCCATTAACCTGTAATGATATAGAGGAATATAGCCTTCTTGATTTTCCATTATCCATTATCGTTGTATGAGTTGACTGAAAAAAAAAACCCACTGTAACTTCAGAATCTTGTTGATTGACAAATTAAGAGTCTCTGTCCTTCTTTTGGTGACAAAAATTGCTCCTTTAGAGGATTAATAAAATTCTTTCATTTATACTCTACTCTACTTCATATTACCACTTTATAAAAGTGGAAACAAGGTGTTTTTTTTACCAATGCATATATTTGATATCTTTACAGATATATGAAACATATACACTCTTTTTTACGCAGAACAAAGAGTCAATATAATTTGACTGGTGTTTAGAGTACCAATATTTATACTACTTACACTATAATTTATACTTACACTATATTGCCAAAAGTTTGTGGTCACCTGTCCATCAGAACCACATGTGTTCCTCTCCAAACTGTTGCTACAAATATGAAAGCCCACAGTTGTCTAGAATGTTTTTGTATGTTGTAACATTACATTATTCCTTCACTGGAAATAAGAGAGGGTGGAGCGCAACAAATGTGCATTGGGTTGATCGGTGATTCATAGGAGTGCGTGTATGTGTGGTTATTCATCTATGTGTGGCCCCGCAATGGCCTGTCAACCTGTCCAGAATGTACCCTTGCATTTCAGACCTTCTTACCTGACATTAGTGTCTGATCCCACTAATACTTTTGGAGCTTAATGAAGAGATATCTCACATTCAAGTTTCACATTAGACTGAAAAGTCTTACTAGAAGACTGGAGCTTCTGGAGATGTTTGAAATTGCATGTGTTTGTAACGCTCAGGAGACCACAAACTTTTGGCAGTATAGTGTATTTTCAGACAAGCAAACACACGTATTTACCTTAGTAACAGGCTGAAGTTGACAGTTTCCATGATGAATGAGGTTCATGATGGCATCCATTGCCTTTGGCGTGTCAAAGTCGTCTGCAAGTACAGCTCGCACCGTGTCCTGTGTGACTGATAACCTAAACAAGGCACAGCAGGATACAAGGAAAATATGGCTTTTAATATACATTTCAAATAACAAGTAAACGTTCGATGTTTACTACAAAAGTGGTAAAATATTTTAACTGTTAAAGAACAGCATCAGTTATTTTTACTTAAAGGTTAGGATGCTTTGTCTATTCAACTTTTCAACTCTGTAACAATAACTAATCCCCTACCTTTCCCATAAAAGGCTCTCGTTTATATCTTGGCACTGTAGATGACCCTGCATATAAGCCTGAGCATTACTGATGAAGCCAGAGATGGAGGAAAGCGTACACCGAGCTTCGTTCATACTAGTATCGCTGTATTCAATCGCTAGGGAAAACAAAAGAAAGCTGTAGTTGTTACTGTCCTTGTTAAGTGTTTTATTTCTATAATGAAAAGATATCATTGTTTCTATAATCTATAAGGAAATAATAGCTTTTGTACAACATTTTCAACGTCACATGATTAAATTTTCTTCAATTTTATTTGTTGTTATGGGTTTATATCTAGGGTTAATATAGGGTGAGCGGTATGGCCAAAATTAGATTTAATGGGTATGAGTAATTTCATTTTACATTAACAACGTATTTCACAATACAGTTACTAAAGTCAGTTAGTTATTCCGGTAACAAAAAAGTTAAATCTGAATAAAGAGATATTTCACATTCAAGCTTAATATTGGAGTGAAAGTCTTACTAGCAGATTGGAGCTTAATTAAATAGCAAAATGGGAAGAAATATGGAATAATATGGTTGAAATTCTATGTGTTTGTGATGCTCAGATGGCCACAAACTTTAGGAAATACAGTAAATGTTGAAAATTGATACCCCACCTAGTTATAGTATCTCCAAGATGGCTAAGAATGACATTTATGACCATTATTACTCCAACTATATCTACAGAGAATACAAAAGCATTGATTTTTTTTAGCCTGACTGGAAGCACCGGGATCGGCTGGCGTAAGTGATTTTGCAATCCCTGCTTTTGCTCAGACTCATGCAAGCTGTATGCGAGTTTGTATTGACCACTGATTTAGTATTACAGTTGACAATTTATTTTGAGGTATTGATATATTCCGTAAGAACGCACAGCCCGAGATACAAATATTGTAACAAGCTTACCCGATCTGTACTTGCATAACAGGCAAAACAATCTAAACTCATCGGCAGTATAGGACTGTAAGAATTTCTACGCAAAGAAAAAAGATTATGATTATTATCATATAAAATATTATCATGTTTACTATTATGAGTTCAGATTTCTAGTTTGTAAGAGTTACGGATTAATGTAGTATACAAAATATGTAAATATCATTTGATAAACGTATGAAAAACCCCACCTTTATTGTAATATAATTCTTTAAGGATTTGGACATCTTCTCTGTGCTGCCTTTCAAATGGAGATGCCCTGAAAAACGTTTAACAATAATGTTAAAGGACAAAGAAATGACTAAAACCTTACGAACAATCAGTTGTTGCAGGATGCGTTTAAACAGCATATTTAACAGACACCAAGACTATGGCAGTCACTGCAAACAACTTTACTGTTTCATACAAGGTCTCTCAATTCAGATTTCTTTACTTATTATTCATTCGTATCTTCTAACCCGCTTATTTCCTAATTCAGGTTACACCCGGGACAGGTCAACAGTCCATCAACAGTCCATCACAGGGCCACACATAGACAAATCAGACACACTCACTCCTATGAGTGAGCGCTCACTCATAGGGTTCCCTTGTCCGGGAAACTAACCAAGAACCTTTTGATGCGGGGCACCCCGCTTTACTCATTATTATTAAATGTTAAAAAGCTTACTCAGAGAAGAGAAATAAAACTCCTTTGAAAAAGCAGAGATTACCTCTGCATCTTTTGCCTAATGTAAACTGTTTATCATTTTTAAATGTAGATTCTGAATTTTTAATGTTGCAAAATGTAAAAACTACGAACAGTTACAGGCTTTACCTGAGTGCAGAAAGTAATTTCCCCATTGGTCACATTTGTGATAGGCTTCACACTGCGCTATTTCATTTTCATGGTGAGGAAATGCCAGGTCGATCCCTCCTGAGTGGATGTCTAATTGGCTTCCAAACACAGAGCTGTCGAATAAAGCCAAACAGAGCCATTCTGAGATAAAATCACATGAGGTCCAGACTGCACAGACAGACAGCACAATAACCACTGCATCTGTAGCCTAATGTCATTAATACAATTCTCCTTTTGCATGTCTGTTACTACACATATAGTCAATGGTAGGGCTATAATTTAATTATGTCGGTAAAGCACTGTCCAGGGTGTACCTCTGTCTCTTGCCCTTTGTGCGCTAAGATAGGATCCAGCAGACCCCTGTGACTGTAAATTAGGGAATTAGTTTAAACATTAAAAACTTTAAAAAATAATAATAAATATTTTAAAGCAACTATGTAAATGTGCTATTAAAATATATATTGTTAAAATCTTTAGGGGGAACTTATTTCTTTTTAGTAAATTATTTGGTCAAACCACCTTGTTTTAGCACATTTTATGTGAATGAAATATAATTAATCACTATTACATACTTGTGCTTTTTCTTATAATTTCTACTTTAGCCACAATGACTCTACACAAGCTATGAAATAATATATAGTAAAACATTTTGTCATACTCTCCATGTACCAGAACATTTCTATTTGTTCTTCTCCAGTGTCTATTTTCTTTTTTCTCTATAACACTAACTGGTGGCTTAGTGGTTAAAGTGTCAGACTAATACCAGAGAGACCAGGGTTCAATTCCCAGCACCACCAAGCCACCACTGTCACTTTGGATAAGAGCGTGTACTAAATACTGTAAAATGTAAATGCAAATATATTAACACTTTGTAACATCAGAAGAAACAAGACAAGTTGATGCTCGAAAGACTTTATAGAAGACATAACAGCTACAAACAGGGACTAACTAGTTCTGTGGTTATTAAATATAGCAATAAATGGTTTAAAAAAGTATCCTTAATTAACCCTAAACCTAATTTAAGAATTGCACTTACTGGCAAATATTCTTTTCCTGTGATCCACACAATCGACTCTTACCTTGCAATAGTTGAGCATTCGATGTGCCAGCCAGGCCTTCCTCTCCCCCATGGAGACTCCCAGAAAGGTTCAAGCGGCTTTTGCGCTTTCCACAGAGCAAAGTCTCGAGGGTCCCTTTTATCTTTGCTGCCTGAGAAACATATCATAGTGAATCAACAGTTCATACAACAGCACCTCTATAAATAAGATCTGCGACAAAAAATATTGTAATTAAAATATCCCATAATGACAAGCAAGAAAATGAGTTTTAATTTAACTTTAATGTACAGTCCAAGGACGCAGAAATGTAGCCTCAGCTAAATGTGACATTTGTCTTGTCTTTAAGTGAGAAAAATGGGATATATTTTTTATATCAAATGTGCGTACCTGATTCTCCGGCAGTATTTTCCATGCTTGTGAACTTGCCATAACGCCGGCCTATGGATTGAGTATCAAAGTAGACATCTCCTGTAAACATACAAGTTTCACCCACAAATTTCTCATTACAAAGATACAATTCTACAGTGACACAGTGTCCTTTCCAGGGTTTTGGACTACAATACCTCCACTACAGGCCACTGCTTTTTCAAATTCACCTTTTGAATGTGTGCTACTTTCGCTCATTAACAAAAATTGGATTTTGGCATCTGACAACATCCAAAAGGGCAGACCCGGACAAGTGGTTACATAAATTGGTCAATATAAATTAGATATGAATTAGGTATACGATGGGAAGTAAGAACACCACAGCAATGATGCTGATTACATTATATTTCGTTTTCTAGATACAGTTTAATTTTTAATACTCCATTATATGACTTCTTGCCTCAATTACAATGCCAATATAATAACACCGTCCCTGATATGAGAAATGTAAATTTGTACAATTATACTGGATAATTGTGCCTGCTATACACAAAAGGAACACTGACCTTGGCTTGTGGTGTATGCGTGCCCATTCCTTATGATGCCCTCAATAAAAGCTACAATCTGAGGTATGTTCTCTGTAACCCTAATATAGACAGCTGGTGGGAGAACCTAAAGTGCACAAAATATAAAATTTTTACCACTAAAAGAATCTCTCAAATTACATTTAAGCAGACATATCGCACGTTAATGAAACATACATTAAAATGTACATTTACACCTTTGAGTCCCCAAAATTTTATTAAACCCAGATTTATCCACCAAGATTATCGTCAGATCCCATGAAACTCGACCAGGCAACGGATTACCTAGAATCTACTCTGCGTTATACCTTAGATAACGTAGCCCCAGCTAAAAGGACAATTATTCATTCATTCATCTTCTTGCCCGCTTATTCTCTAATTCGGGGTCAAGAGGGTCTGCTGCGCCTATCCCAGCACACATAGGGCAAAAAGCAGGGGTACACCCTGGACGGGTCGCCAGTCCATCACAGGGCAAGACATAGACAAACAACAATTCACACACACCTTCACTCCTATGGACAATTTAGAATCACCAATCAACCTAATCTGCATGTTTTTGGACTGTAGGAGGAAACCGGAGTACCCAGAGGAAACCCACGCAAGCACTGGGAGAACATGCAAACTCCACACAGAAAGATCCCCGGCCCGGGAATCGAACTCAGGACCTTCTTATTGCGAGGCAATCGTGCTATCCACACGTGCTATCCACGTGTATTAGAGACATACACAGTCTCTAAAATAACGACAAACAAGATTGTTAGTACTTCAGACAGCATGGCAGGAGAGCCTCCTGGCTTATAAGAAAGTTCTTAGTGAGGCCAGATCAGCATACCTCTCCTCCCTTATAGAAAATAACAGGAATAATCCCAGGTTACTTTTTAACACTGTAGCTAAATTAACTAGGAATCGGACTACCACCGACATCTCCACAACTACAGCCTGCAGTAGTGAGGACTTCAGGAAATTCTTTGACGAGAAAATTGTAAAGATTAGGCAGACAATTCAGACTGCTAAGATAGTTCCACTAACTAGCTCTGATGATTTAGAATGCGCTACGCTTAGAGAATTTCTGTCCCATCGAATCTTCCTTTTATTTCCAAAATCGTAGAAAAAGTAGTAGCACAGCAGTTATGTTCATATCTATACAAAAATAGCATTCATGAATTTTATCAATCAGGATTTAGACCTTATCACAGCACTGAGACGGCACTTGTTAAGGTAGTAAATGAACTACTATTCAGGATGATCAGGGCTGCATCTCTCTGCTAGTTCTCTTGGATTTTAGTGCAGATTTCGGCACTATAGATCATAACATTCTCCTAAATAGATTAGAGAATGTGGTGGGTATAAAAAGGACGGCCCTTGCCTGGCTCAGGTCCTATTTAACAGACCAATATCAATTTGTAGATTTAAATGGCGACCACTCGACATTTTCCTGCCTTAATTATGGTGTTCTCCAGAGCATTCATCTGTTTACCATTCATTTGAGGCAATGACTGTTGTAAAAAGCGCTATACAAATAAAATTAAATTGAACTGAACATATACAATATTAAATATATATATTTAACATTAGATCAAAAATGTAAGACCTTCAGGTTCAGCATGTCTTGTTTGAAGTCCTCTTCATACATTCTGGCAAGCACAACTGGTGAGATCCTCTCCTACCATGAGAAAATAAAAATAAATAATAAATAAAACTGGTTAACTAATTAATTATTTAATACAATGGTTTATAGTGTGGTATAGCACAGTCTTAAAAAGTCAGTCAAAGGATACCTACCTCACTGCTTCTCTGTATGATCTTATCATCAATGTCAGTGATAACCATCACATGAGTTACATTTATTCCGAACACTCTGGTTAAAATTCTCTGCAGGATGTCAAATCTGACGTAGGAGCTTAATATAAAAAACACATAATAAAAAAAATCCTCATCAATACACTGTACAATTTATAGCCAAAGGTTTGTGGACAACCAGTGTGCTTTTTTTTAATAATTAATTCTAGAGTTGGTACTAAAGTATAAATTTTATAATAACCTTAATAAGGCTTTACTTTATGGAATAGGAGTGTGGAAAGACAGACCCTAAGCCAAACTTGGCAGAAAGACTATCTAGTAGTTGTGGAGTACACTGCAACATACACACAGCCACCAAGTTGCCACTGCTGGGCTCCTGAGCAAGACCCCTTAACCCACAATTGTTCAGTTATATAAAAAGAGATAAACGTAAGTGAGTCTGGATAAGGGGATCTATGAAATGCTAATGTTGGAGAGGAGTGCAGTGGTTAAAGTGTTGAACTGCTAATTGGAAGATCGGGGTCTGATAGCCTGAACCGACGAGCTGCCATTGCTCAGTTAGACCAAAAAGTCTCTCTGAATAAAGGTGTCTGCCAAATTATACTAGATTAAACTTTGATTGAATGTCCACACACTTATTACCAACATATTACAAGTGCTTATGTGCATCAACTTACCAGGCATGTCCAAGATGGGCATGATCATAAACAGTGGGTCCACAACTGTACCTACACATAACAGCCAAGCATCAAATTATAAATACATTTAAGTATAGTTTGGGCATTTTAACAAGATTTACACTAAAGCTGACTTACCAGGTTGCTCTTCTCTCTTCGGACAACACCAGGGATTCTTTTTGTTTGGTAAGACTGTTAAACGTCTTTATCCCAGTATCATAACCAGCTGGTCTGGTCCATTTGTTCCTGATCCCAATGAACAGTGTTGGATGGGGTGGTGTTGCATTTGTTTGTAATACTCCATGGTTAACCTTCAGTCTGCATCTCCAGGCTGACCTTCTGACCAAACTCAAACATGGCCTCATTGTAATACAATAGAACATTTACAATGTGATTTATTCGTAATCTCCTCCTGAGACAACCGGAAATACATTCTCGGTTTGGTTTATCTTAACTAAGTAAATATATGCGATCCATCCTCTTTTAGGTGATACATGAAAAAACAACTAAGAACTGACGATGACAATTTTATTTTACTGATTTGGCTCTATCATCTGTGCTCAGCTTGTTGACAGCTAATTCAAGATGGCGGCTTAGTGCCAAGCTTTACCGGGTGCAAAACATAGCTCGGCTGTGTCCTCAAACCTCGGACACTTACTACATAAGTGCACTAAATAATAACAATTATGGTCCGTATATTGCATTAAACCATTTCACTTCGATTATCCGCTTAATCATAATTGTTATTTTTACAATATCAAAAGATAAGTAATGAGACACGTTTAACAAATGTTTAAAAACAGTGACACGTTTATTTCGCTAGTTGACGTTTAACACTTTGGAGATCTCGGGGTTGCCAGATTTGTTATTTGTAAATATTCTTTTGAATAAAGAAACAGCTATGACATTTGGTCAATAATTCATTCATTCATCTTCTTACCCGCTTATTCAGGGTCACGGAGGTCTGCTAGAGCCTATCCCAGCGCACATAGGGCGAGAGGCAGTGATACATCCTGGACATTTCACCAGTCCTTCGCAGGGCCACACAGACGAACAACCACTGTCACACACACATTCACTATGGGTAATTTTGACTCACCAATCAACCTAATGTAAATGTTTTTTGGATGGTGGGTGGAAAATGGAGTACCCAGAGGAAATCCATGCAAGCTTTTAAATAAATACATTTCTAAACTTTTTATAAATTCCATTTTTATTTGCCACACACATTATCAGGACAGCATGGTGGCATCACAGCAAGAAGGTCCCGGGTCCAGACATGGGTTATTTCTGTGTGAGAGTTTCAGGTTCTTCCCATGCTTCTGTGGGTTTTGTCCGGGTACTCCAGTTTCCTCCTACAATCCAAAAACATGTACATTAGATTGACTGGTGATTCTACATTTCCCATAGGTGTGAGTGTGTGTGGCTGCGATAGACTGGCAACCTGTCCAGAGTGTACCCCTTCCTTTTGCCATATGTGCGCAGGGTTAGACTTCAGCAGACACCTGTGAACCTGAATAAGCGAGTTAGAAGATGAATGAAAGAATGAATGAATGAATGAATGCATTCATACTGTGGATTTGGCAACCATGCTGCTTTCGATGACGTCGCCAATGATTGACCTGCCCATATCAACGTCATTGGCTAACTTCAGCTAATACAAAGCTGTCTTTACATTCATACACGGCTGTAGTTGTAACCCAGCAGGCTGCAGGTTGCAATTTGTAACATACACAGTCGCACAAACACACAAATAAAGACAACCCACACTTCAGTAATGGATGCAGTGTTCAGCGGTTTCTACAAACTAACGTCTTAGTTGTCGGCGGGAAAATGGAATTTAATAAAAAAAATTCGATTGCATAATAATCCTACAATCGAGGCTAATCGGACGACATTTTTAATCTGGGATAACGGACAATTCTTGTTAGATTGTTTATTAATCTAGATTTAACGCTGATTGTCTACTGCGTTAGCGCATGCGCATTAACAACCAGACTGTTCCCCCAAGTGTTTGAAACTACCCGGAGGATCTCCACGCTGGGATCAAGTAATGCGACACGGACATTTTTACTTTCGAACAGATTATTTGTTTGTTTTTCGTCGGCTGTCTTGTTTTTGGTTTTTTTTATAGTTTCATGAGCTACATTTTTCTTTGAAGTTTCTGTTGGATGCTTGTAGGGCGGTTTTGCGGTGCGTTGTCCTGAGGATAATCTACTCCCAAGGTATAAATGCGTTCGGTGTAGCTGTTTCATGGACTCACCGAGAATCCGAAGTAAACATTTGGAGATAAAATGTTAAATACAGGTAACTGGGATCCACTGCAGGTTACTAACTATGTAGCTGAATATCTGGACTTGGTCGAATCGCTGCCGTTCGACCTACAAAGAAACGTGACTCTTATGAGGGAGATCGACTCTAAATATCAAGGTATTGAGCTGTTTTTTTTTTTTTACTCAAATGCTATTTTTAATGATGTGGACGGATTTTATGTGTGTGATTTAATTGTGGAAAAAACACGCTGTTTGGTTTGAACTGCTGAGTGAACACAATGGTATGGATACACTTTCGCTGCTCCATTAGAAACGTCTCTAATCGACTCAATCGTGTAGATTTTCGGTGTTGACAATTGGAAATATGTTAATCAGGACTGCTCTGGATTTTCACATGAACAAGATCTGTTTAATCTTGTGTATGATTTTCCCCCTTCGAATGGAAATGGCGATTTACTACGTCCCCTGTTCACTTTGTTTTGTCGCTCGTCTTAACGGCTGAACACAATATTCGCGTTTGATTTGTAGATTTTGTGACTAAAGGTTATTGTTTTGTCTACATCTTCATAATGTTGATCAATAGGTTTCATCCTTGTCAGGAGACAACTGCAGAAATGTGTTGTAAAATAATCACGCCTTGTGTGGCACCGCTGCTTTTTTGAAAAACTATTTGCAGCCTGTACCGGATACATTTTCTGTGTGTGTGTGTGTGTGTGTGTTTCGTCGTTTTTGTCGTCTATTATTTGTATCGACCGATTGAGAATCCCAACTTCCTCGATTCTTCTTAAACACACAAACGGTTTCTTCAACTTCCCAGACACGAAAGTTACCATGTTTTAAATGAAAGAATCGCCGTTATAAGCGATCGTTTTAAAGGACGTGCGTCAGCGCCTTCGACACGGTTATACAGCTTTTCAGGCACGAAATCTACGCTACTGATTTTATTCGCTCGGACTGCAAACTCCACCCACGTCAGTTTCTAATTGGTTAACGGCGTTCATTCGGTACCCGTAGGACCGATGTGATTGGTTTAATCTTAGTCAGTTACTAGTTTTCCTCGCCCATTCCGGATACAGCAGGTCTAGTTTAAGAGCACGGATTGGCTTTGTAACATTCTAGAAGGCGGGTTTATATCTTAGTTGCTCTCCTGTGATTGGCTATTTGTTGATATGCAAGGGCGGGGTCAGTTTCTGTTTACTCCGAGTTTTTGTTAGGGTTTTGCTTAAGTTTATACCCGCGTCGATCCGTAGTGAGCTGTACTAAAATCATTCATTCGTTCATTCACCCGCTTGTTCCCTAATTCGGGGTCACGGGAGCCTACTGGCGCCTATTCAAGCACACATAGGGTGAGAGGTATGGGTACACCCTGGACAGGTCCCCAGTCCATCGCAGGGCAACACAGACAAACAACCATTCACTCCTAAGGACAATTTAGAATCATCAATCAACCTAATGTATATATTTTTGGAATGTGGGAGGAAACCGGAGTACCCGGAGGCAACCCACGCAAGTGCGGGGAGAACATGCAAACTCCGCACAAACTTGTTGTGAGGCGACCGTGCTAACCACTACAACACCAAACATGCTGTACTAACTTTAAATAATTTTTTTAATACAAACATGTATTGCAAAAATTTTCTTTATATAAACCGAGTGCCGGAGGTTTTGCAAATGACTTTAATAAAACATGAGGATGTGCTGAATATCTAATTTGTATCTGAATGTTATGTATGTTTGCAGAGATCCTCAAAGAGTTAGATGAAGCGTATCAGAAGCACAGACAGGAGGAGGATCCCGTTCAGCGGCGCCGCCTTTTGCACTACATTCAGCGAGCCCTGATTCGCAGTCAGGAATTAGGAGATGAGAAGATACAGCTTGCAGGACAAATGGTTGAGCTGGTAGAGAACCGTAGCCGACAAGTGGATGCTTTTGCAGAGCTTTTAGAAGTTCAGCATGAACCTCCTGAAGTGACCACTGTAAACAATGTAGTTCCTGGTAAGCGGCGTGAGGAGGAGAAACGCAGAGAAGAGCCCCCAGGTTCGGTCGAAAGATTGGCAAGTGCCAGCAAGCGCTCAAGGCGACAGAAAAACAACAGCAATGAGAACCGGGAGATTATTCATAATGACCGTGATGAAGTGACCAGAGAAAAACGGGCCAAGACGTCAAAGAAGAAAAAAAGATCTAAAGCGAAACAGGAGAGGGAGGCATCACCAACCGACCTACCTATTGATCCTAATGAGCCCACATACTGTCTCTGTGAACAGGTGTCCTATGGGGAGATGATCGGCTGTGACAATGACGAGTGTCCTATCGAATGGTTTCATTTTTCTTGTGTTGGTCTCAATCATAAGCCTAAGGGAAAGTGGTATTGCCCAAAATGCAGGGGTGATACAGAAAAAACCATGGACAAAGCTTTGGAGAAATCCAAAAAGGAGCGGGCATATAACAGGTAGCCATGTACCTGTTAAACTGTCTGCATTTTTATTTATTTTATATATTGTTTAATGCTATGAATGATCTGTCTCTCTCACCTCAGTCTACACTTTAGATTTTATTTACTATCCAAACGGCACTAAAATGCTCAACTCAAACTTTAGGTTTTAAATGTGACCGATGCTTTTTTTTTGTTGTTACTTGAACAATATGGATGACAGTATTGTATGATGGTACTCACAGCATGTGTCTGTGTTATGTGTTTAAGTAGACATGTCATTAGTAATAAACAATGTATAAAAATCTTATTTTACTTTATTTAATTAGGCAGTCTCAATCCTGGAGGCTTGTGGTGCCCAGCAGAGTTCAGCTCAAAACACAGGTAGTCTTATCACTTAAGGTTTTAAAGCTAACAAGATCTTGATTAATTGTTTCAGATTCTAGTTTTTTAGGCTTAAGCTTAAATGATTCATAGAAGGAACACAACGGCTACACCGATGGGGTACAGAGAACTTAGTTCTGTTACCTTTACTTTATCTACATTTGAATGTTTTTTGGATGGAAAAAAAGTTAGTCTCAGGCAAAGTACATGAACGTCAAAGTGTATTCTTACAATATGGTACATGAGGCAGGTTTACAACACGACATGGAATATAAAAATCACACTTTCATGCATGTAACAGCACACAATAAAGGGTCAGTTCCAAAATAGGCATGGTCAAATGCAACAACGTCAGGCCAAACCCATGTCAGTACATGGAATTTGACTCCACTTGAATAGAACATTGTTTACTCCAGGTTCCCATGGCAAAAGGCCAGTGTATTTGGTTACATATTGGACAGCAAGGCCAGATGGCCAATAGAACAGCGCAAGTTCTTTAAAGGAGGAGAATACAGGTAGAGTATGATGAGGAAACAGACTAAAGTGCTTTCAAGATCTATGTTGGATGGACAGTGATTAAAAAGAAAAAGAAAGGATGTGTGGGTGGGAACGGGATGCTTCACAAGGCAATCACTCTGTTAAACTACAAATAGGCAGAGTTTACTGGTCAACTGTCCCTCCAGCTCTGCTCAACGATTGCAGATACACGCTTCTCGTATTCGCGCTTGTTCTCCTGGTAGAGTTGGGCAGCCTGGCTGTTTGCTGGACTGTTTGGATTGGGTTCATCAAGCAAAGACTGAAAAAGAAGCAAAGATTTTTTTTTTTTTTAGGGTATCCACATCACATCTTTTTCCATGTCAGATAGTTGACTGTATGGTTTTGACACACACACACACACACACACACACCAAAGAGTGTACAAAATAAGTTAAAATGATGTACCTGAATTGAGGTAAGAATTGATGAAACGTCATAAGTCGGACTCCAGCGATTTTGCAGAATATCGAGACATATGCTTCCGTCTGCATAAACTGATATCATGTGCAAAGCATAAGTATTACTTGCTCTCTTGAAAGAAGTAGTATTCTGAAAACGTTAAATAATTGGAATGTTATAAAAATAGAAATTTTTACCGTTAGGATGAAACATCTTGGACGTGAATCGAACTGTGGGTGGTTTATTTGGGTATTCCTCTGTGAACTCCACTGTCAGCTTAAATGTACCTGGAAAATAAGTGAAGATTTATGATGTGCAACAATACAGAGGCTGTGTTTGCGATCAGATACTGCATGTTATATATTTGCAGTATAATAATTAAAAGGGATGCTTACCATCTTCAAAAGGTGTCCCCTCTGGTCTGTAGAAATAGAAACAAGTAAATAAACTATTGTGTATCAAAGTTCAGAGGCAAATGAGAATTGAGACATTAAAAAACAGTGTTTTGATATTTAACAGTGTGTTAAAGAAAAAAACCAAAGATTTTTGCTCGAGCTTTTGCAGTAGCCTGGCTGCCTATTTGCTTACCCAAATATAACCGCGTTCCACACCATGATGTTATTCTCTGATGGGGCACCACTGACACCGGCAGGGGGGTCCTCCTGAAGTCTGATTAGCAACAAAACAAAACTGTAATTAGTGATGATGTCGGTGACATTATCCCAGGATCACAGACATATCGAAGCTCCACAGATTTGTGTTACACTAAATTAGCACGAATGACGACTGACTTTTGATCAAACTTCCTTCAGATTACAAAATATTGTCATTTTATCTCTTTATACCTTAAATAACATTTTATTATTCGGTACTATGTGTAACGCTATTATATATTATTATAAGGTAACCATGCGTATCTATAAAATAAGTATTTGTAATCGAACCAAAAAAAAGGTAGCTAGCCTTTACTGCCGTAAACACCGCCAGCTTCCTGGATTATTCTTGGCTCATTTACCTTTTAAAATCCCTCATGAGCCTTCTTCGGGACGGAGTGGACATCGTTGAACGATGACGACAGCTCGAAGCGAATTGTTATGACAAAAATATCTCAATATTATATCTGGATTTTATCCTATTATCAAATACGAGCCCTGAGCGAGTGCTACTCGACGGCCTTTAAAAGGCAGCTAATGTTTAGGAGTCTTCTCTGGAGGATTTCAACGCGGAATTACAGACCGTACCATATCTAAATCAGGGTGACGTGTTCATTTATAGCGTGTTAAATTTCGCAAATATCATTTTCTAAAAACGCAAAAAGATGTAGCCGGTTTAAATTTTACCTAAATCCTCTGTCAATAAAATATATTCGTGCAGCACCTTTGAAGAACCTCTTATAGGCCTTTACATTTAACACTACCCCTGTAGACGAAAAATGGTCGATTCGGATATGAGGGCGGGGTTTGAATGACGCAGTAAAGGTCGACGTATGTGTCCCCGGATACATGAGCTGGAACTCAAAAATAGCTTTCAAATCAAATGTCATCTTTTGTTTGTTTGCAAGCTGTGAAACCTGTTTTACACATTATCTACACATGTCATTTAAAAACATTTATCATTTGGTTTTTTTTTAACATTAACCCATGTTAAGATGTAATAGATGTAGCAAGTGGCAGGGGTACTGACCCTGGACAATTCGACAGTCCATCACAGATCGTGCAAACCCTGGACCTTCTTGTTGTGAGGTGATCATGCTAACACCCTTATAATGTATTGGGAATTTTGACTCATACCCGCTCCTTCCCTAACTATAGAATCCCAAAGGCGAAAGGGAGGTGGCCTACACCCTGGAAAGGTCTGAATAGTAAAAAGGGCAACACGGTAGCTTAGTGGTAAGCACTGTGGACCCAGCAAAAGGGCCCGGGTTTGATTTCTGGCTCTGTGTGGAGTTTGCATGTTCTCCCTGCTTGCTTCAAGTTCCAGTTTCCTCCCAGTCAAAAAATATATAGGTTAGTTTTATTGGCGATTCTTAATTGGCCTTTGATGGACTGACTATAGTGAACCCCTACTGCTTTTCATCCTTCAGAGAGCTAATAGGCTCCCGCAGATCCTCGTGACCCAGATGAGGGAATAAGAAAAAACAAAACAAAGACAGACACATTAGTCTCAAATCCTTTAATATAAATCACAACAGAAAATATTCATGGAATGTCAGAAAAAGGTCAACAAATACGTTCATAGTAACTTTTAGTATACATGATAAATTCAACTTTTTGGAGGAAAAAAAAAACATTTAAAAAAACATTCATGAAAGAAACCATCCATTTTTTAATGCTTGTGACAAAGGCTACAACATAGGAAAGCTCAATGTGCCACAGTTAAGAACAAAATCATCCAGTCACCAATTTCAATTATTCTTTCAACTTAACATAGATTTAAAAAAATCAAGTAAATTACAAGAAACACAAATATCCTTGTTTGTACAAAGTTCTCCTCTACAAAAAATACCAAAAACTCTTGACTGTGGCCTTTTTAAGGTGCAAGAACAATGTCAGGGTAAACTATAAGGTATATTCATGTCTATATACAGAATAAATTGTCAGCTCTTTAGGATCCATGAAACAACTGCATGGCATTTAAAATCTCTTGGTTGTACTGCTGCTCATGCTTCATGCTTGTAATGTGCTCGTGTTTGCTGCCAGTGGCCTCCAGGTCTTCAGCCGTGTCGCCAAAGCCATGGTAGTGGCCGTAGTGCAGATGGTCATTTAAGTCTGAAGACACCGTGGCCCACAATGGCCTGAGAGACATGTAGCTGCTGGGGCTGCCACCGAGGTGCAATGAGCCACACATGTTGCCTTCCAGCTCAGGCACATCAGGCTGGTGGCAATGGCCGTTTGTGACAATAGTCTTCTGTTGTGCATGGCCATTGCTTAAGCCTGTGGCAATTTCTATGTTGTTATCTGTTATTTAAAACAAAACAGGAGTCAGATGCAGCCAGACAGGGAAATAAGTGAAGATGAAACAGCATAGAAGGGGGAGCTTTCTGAAATACCAGCTTAAATAATACATGACTGTCTAATATTTAAGTGGAGATTCAATATTACTGACATTACGTATCTACAATGCACGTAATATGAATGAAATGTGAATGTTTTCTATTACAATATTGTGTAGATTATGTACATAGACATTTTGAAAAATGTTTGTGTTGAGAAAAATATATTAGCCTGCTTGAATTTTTTTTAACAGATTACAGGTACGCATAAGAATTTGTACAGCGCCACGGAGCAGGCTCGCCTTTGTGTGAAGTAAGAGAACGACCGTCCATTGCAAAACTGAGTATATGAGGCTGACTGTCTGTGGGCAATGGTGAAAAAGGTCCAGTCGCACCTGATTGGTTGTCTGCGGCAGGTTCCACATGCATACTTTCAATATTCCCCTCCATCGCTCTGACAGGCTTTAGAGGAAAATTCAAGGCTGATAGAATAACAATCAGAAATTTGGTAAAAACACACACCTTGTCTTAAGAAGTCACATGCACACAGATATTTTATATAAAAATAATAAATATATTTTTATTTGTTAAAATATACTTACAATCAACTCTTGCTTTCTTCACATTACTTGGATCTGAACAATCATGTAGCCTTTTCCTGTTGGTTATCCCATTTAGAAGGCTCCGCCCTTGAATGTGGGTAAGGTCAGGACTGTTATGGACAAACCCATTTAAGAGTTTGATTTGATTTTCGGCATTAGAGAGGAGTTGAGAGCAGTCATGGAAGCCTTGTGCACGGGCCAGGTCGGCCGCAGTCAAGCCATTTGCGTTCCTTAATCTGCACAGCAAAGAAAAAGTATTACTACAATGGTCCATAAATATGAACAACATGAACAATTAATCAATTAGGATTATAGGCAAAAAAAAAATCACTATGCTGTCCCTCTTGGTATGAATTAGAAATATAAATTTGGGGCTTTTCCCTGAATACACACTACAAAAAGAAAGTAACATTATTTTAATATTCGCATTTGAGATAAAATAAACAAATTGAGTATAATCAAAATACACTACTGTATACTAAATTTACACTTGAGAGTTATACTATATTGATACCGTGCTTTTTTTAAATAATTTTCTAAATGAGTATAAACTCTCTAAAGGCAACAAGAAGTATTATGTGTCCGTACACAAGTCTATTTGCAGTGTGTAATTCAGAAAAATAAAATAAATTAAAAAAAGATTAACTTCTGGAGAAACCAACCCATTAAAAAAGGTCCTGTTTGAATACAATTTTGGAATATAAAATTGCTCACAATAACGCTGTTCAACTTTTAAATAATTATAATTAACATGTACTGAATAGAGATTTGTTAAAAAAAAAAAAAAACTGAACTGTTTTGGTTCTGCATTTTTAATGATCAGTTTTGTTTATTGTAATTAGACAAATCACCTTTATATCTGAACTGAAATCAATTGTTGTTTTGATTGAAATTAGGATGTAAATGCATTAATACAAATACTTCATTAATTATGACATAATTGGGGGAGACCACATTGTGTAGTTAACATTATAATAATATAACAATAATAAAGATTAGACCAAGAAATGTTTGTGGGTTCATCCAGTAAGTTTCTACTATACTTTCCCTTAACCGCTAATACACAATGCATAAACAATTCATTTGGGAAAATCCTGAGCATCAAAAAAGACCAAGTTAAACAAGTATGACAAATTAAATATGACATTAAATATGACTGACTTGGATTATATAAATTCCTATATACAATCCCCAGAATTTAATTAAAAAATGCTTCCAAGTGCATTTGTTTCCCAAACTACAATAGTAAATAGATTAAAACATTTCTTAGACAATGCCAGACAACTGTTGCTATTCTAGAGAAAGCAAATAGAATGAGTAGCAGAATTACCACAGTAGAATGTTAAGGTGATTTGGTTAGGTGATGGACTGTTAATTAAAAGATCCAGGGTACATTTCCCAGCACCACCAAGCTGCCATTGCTAGGCCCGTGAGCAAGGCATCTCAACCATAGTTGCTCAGTTGTGTAAAAGAGATAAATGCAAGTCGCTCTTCATAAAGGCATCTGCCAAATGCCGTAAATGTAAAATAAGAATAAAATCAATCAAGTTACAAAGGCTGTGCAGATGAACATGCGTTGAAATGAACATATTCCACCAATACATAAATAATATAAATAATAATTTTTGTTAATGAATAAGAGCATACAGCATCTCAGAATATGAAATAGAAAATTACAATACAATTTTAACCACAAAATTTTAATGGTAAACCAGATTAATTATAGTGTAAAGCAAAGACAGTAATACTAATACTTTATAATCTAAGTGATGATTTACTCGCCTAACTCTGATTAAAGCCCACATTATTAGATAAGTATCAAGCGTAGAAGGTGTAATTTTTTTAAGTGGTAAGCATACATAATAAAGATAAATGCTGGTTGTTAGCACATTCTTTGAAAATAATTTAACAGGTAATACCAAAAATTTGGAAGTAGCCTTTTCTGTTTACTTAGTTTTGTAATATCTATGGCCATAATCATGAATCACAAAGTGCCTTACAAATCAAATTTTGTGTCTACATGAATTCATTGTCTGGCATTGTAAAGAAACATGATCAATTTGTGATAAATTTGTGATAAAGTTGCTCAAGGAAGCATTTGTTTTCATCAATCCCTGAAATGCTTTGCTCTGTGAACCTATTCATACTACAACTATGCTAATATCTACATAACCATGTAAGGCGTTCTTAATATCATTTCAGACTAGTTACACGAGTCTGTCCAGCTAAATGAAAAATAATAAATATTACATGTTAAAAAAAATAACAGCTGAATCTGTCTAAGCAAAGCATGCAAGTCTAAACAATACTACTATTACTGATTTCCTAAAATCAAAACCAATCACCGCAAGAAATACCTCGACAGTTTGCCAGTGTGTAGATACTGAAGAAAGCGATAGTGAGAACACTCATTGCCACAACTGTAAGGGTGTTCGCTGATGCACGTGTGGCAGATTCAGCAGTTTTTGGAATGCTTCCCCCCTTTTCTGTGCTTTACTTGAGAAAATCAAGTCATGTTCAAAACATTGAACCGCTGCAAAACATTGAGATGCGTAGGGGTTTTCCTTTTCTGTAATGTTTTAAAATGTAGCTTCAGAAAGCTTTTTCATTTTAAAACTTTTGTACATGCTAATTTCAGAAAATAAAGCAAAAATTATTTCATATATGTCAAACTCTAAAAGGTTTAACATTGACATTTATTCATAGCAACCAAAGAAAACTTGCACATTGGTCTTTATAGAACCTACATTTGCTGAACCAGGCTAATCGTTGTTCTAACTAGGAAACACTTTGTGCACAACAACCTGCATATAATTACAATACTTCAAGTCAGAAAGCTCATTAAAAAGAGTTTTGAATGATAATTGCCAAAGGTTTTGTTTAGTGGTGACTGAAATTGTTTTAAGCAAAATGAAGAACTGCTGCTAGGCTCGTTTTTGACTAGTTATTCGTCTTCACAACACTCAATTTCAATATTGACATATAATGTATCAAAAACGTAATCTTTACACATTTGTATTAACATGGTAATAATCTAGGTGTTTTAATATTCACATTATAATTTAATTATATATTATATAATTAAAAAACTGTAAAATTAATTCTATAATGATTAAACATTATTTGAAAGCATAGCAAAATGTTTCTTAACTTAAAGAATAATGAGGGGAAGTGGTGTGAGCCTCTGAGCAAAGCCCTCAACCCAATTGCTCAGTTGTAAGTGGCTCTGGATAAGGACGTCTGCCAAATGCTGTAAATGTAAAACACTCACTGCTGCAAATCAGTCTTGACATCCAGAAGAAACTAGTATTTGTATAGTATAGTATAAAATCTTTACCTTTAATCTACAATTGATACATCTTTTGAGTGTAATAATACATATTTTCAGGGGCGGCGCGGTGGCGTAATGGTTAGCCTCACAAAAAGAAGGTCCCGGGTTTGATTCCCAGGCCAATGATCTTTTTATGCGGAGTTTGCATGTTCTACCCGCGTTTGCGTGGGTTTCCTTTGGGTACTCCAGTTTCCTACCGTCGTTTAAAAACATGTTCATCAGGTTGATTGGTGATTCTAAATTGCCCATTGGAGGGAATGGAGTGGTTGTTTATCTAAGTGTGCCCTGCGATGGACTGGTGACCTGTCCAGGGTGAACCCTTGTCCCTCGCCCTGTGTGCCTGGATAGCATCCAGCAGACTCCCAAATCAGGGAATAAGCAGGTAAAGAAGATGAACGAATGAATAAATGAATATTATTTTAAGTAACCGTGTGCTTTGAACTTGCAGCAGACGTTCATTTAGCCGACCCTGACTACATACATATAATATTAAAAGTTATTAATGTTCAATTAAAAGTAGCAAACATTTCAACTTGTATTGTGTGAAAGAGCAAGAGCTACAATGATTCTGATTTATTTATCTAAAATGAAACAGAAGGCATAAAAATCATACGAGAAGAAAGTATACGGTATTAAAATATTAAATAGTTCATCCCTGTGATGGACTAGTGACCTGTCCAGGGTGTACTCCTGCCTCTCACCCCATGTGTGCTGAGATAGGCTCCAGCAGATCTCTTTGTCCCCCAAATTAGGGAATAAGTGGGTTAGAAGATGAATCAATCAATGAATAAAATCATTGGTAATCACAGGATCTTACAGGAAAATTAAAACAAAAGCTAATAAACAAATTTATTTATATAAAAATACCCTAAATATTAATAAAATATAAAATTATTATAGTGGTAATTTTTCCACCAAAATAAATACTCATTATTATGCTTGTACTAAAACTGGCCAAAGCAGGAGGAGAGGAGGAAGACGTCTACAGAGACGGCAGGAGAAGGAGAAGTGGAGGTTCGGGTGGGTTCTTTAAATGTTGGTACTATGACTGGTAAAGGGAGAGAGTTAGCTGACAT
>JAOTRA010000020.1:1741376-1760364 GCA_026260255.1 Pseudolaguvia tuberculata
CTATCTATCTATCTATCTATCTATCTATCTATCTATCTATCTATCTATCTATCTATCTATCGATCTATCTATCTATCAGAGCCGGAGATGCACTTAGACCAAAATTAAACCAAGAAGCTATTAAGGGCAAGCCAACAGTTTCAGTCATAATAAAGAAATAAAGATTAGAACCATGGCGCCATTAGGTGGGTACGTAAATGCACTTTGTGTGTGTGCGTGTGTGTGTGTGTGTGTGTGTGTGAGAGAGCTGGACTGAGGTACCGTAATCTGGTTCTGGGTGGACAGTCCTTAGACGCAGATATTCCCTGAAAAGACTAACTGCAGGATTTTCACTTTTTCCTCCATCTCCTCCACCAACATTCTGTCCATCCTGATCAGGCAACATGCCACGGTCTCTCAGAGACGATTAACCAGCAGAAACTGACACACACACACACACACACACACACACACACACACACACACACACACACAGTCAGTCTCTGGTCTCCCCTCCCCTCTCCTCTCCTCCCTCCCATGTTCAGTACATGTCATAAGTAACCCAAACTGCTTGTTTACCTTCTCCTGCACGATTAACAGCTGCAAATATCTCCCATATGTTTCTTCTTTATTAACACACACATTTAATGATCAAAATTATACAAATCATTAAAACACTCACATTTAATCAGATGTTGGATTTTTTTTATGGTTGCATTATTTCTTGTTTACGGAACGACTCAGTTTCGGCCAGATCCTTGCGTGTATTTATTAATGACGTTAATGACGTCACCGGATCTTAGAACAGCCCGGGTATAACCCGGGTAAAACTGAACCTCTGGTAAACCTATTTACTTAACACTTAATAACGAATCAGTGACACCGGGTCCGCTCCCTCCCCCTCTGCCCCCCAACCCCAACCCCAACCCCAAACCCAAAACGGCCTGGTTAACCATCGCGTTGAACGTGTTCGCGTTTAAACTCGGTTTAAAGTCGTGTAAGAAGGAAATAAAATAGACATTAAAGTGTTAAATTAGCTAGTTAGCCCGACCCGTATTTATCCCAGAATAAAAACGGATCCTACCTGCAGCTCGGGATTAATATTGAGAATAATCAGTCGACTGCTTAAAATCCCTCAGGAGGAAATGCACGAGTTGAAATTTCACCTCAGACTTTAGCAACACATGAACTTTATAACCCGCCCTATTTACCCTGCTACTCATTAGTGCGCTAGTTTAGTGCGGGTTTCCTCACTGCGCATCCGAGTGCGCTAACAGAATGTCCGCGTCATAAACAGCGCTCCTGAAGCAGAACTACAGTCCGCAGCACTAAACGAACGTTTCCCCGCATTTCCGTAGCGTTCCATTAACGTTTAATGAATGTTTCGGGAAGCGCACTAATGTTAATGACGGAAGAGTCGGAATTACAGTCATTGTCTATTAAACGGACACGGTGAGGAAAAACAGTCGATCACCGAATCATCGATTAGCTCAGAGGAAATGTTTAAACAGTAGAATTGTGTTTTATTCACGGATAAAACAATGTTCAAAACGTGAAATCGAAATGAATAAAAATATTATGCAATTACGCCGTTTATTAACTGATTATTATCAGGGTGCGATTTGTGTTAAAAACCGGGGGGGGGGGGGTATTCATGAACATATCAAAAAAACAAGTTTTTAATCAAACAATCAGACATTCATTCATCTTCTTATTTTCTAATTCGGGGTCACGGGGGCCCCGCTGAACCCTGTTCCAGCCCACTTAGGGCGAGAGGCAGGGGTGCACCCTGGACAGGTCACCAGTCCATTGATGAAAAATCACACGCACGCGCGTACACACTCTCTCTCTCTCTCTCTCCTATGGGCAATTTTGACACACCAATCAACCTGATGCAGGTTTTTGGACTGTGGGAGGAAACCGGAGTACCGGAAATGAAACCCACGCAAGCGCGGGGAGAACATGCAAACTCCGCACAGAAAGATCCCCGAGCGGGGAGTCAAACCCGATACATTCTTGTTGTGAAGAAACCATGCTAACCACTACACCACCCCGGCTTTTAATTAAATCAAGTTTAATTATTGGGAAAACCATCATAATTCGGATTAAACTGAAACTCAGACCTCCTGACCGCAACATTAGTGTTCCGATCTCACTCATACTACTGAAACAAGGATTGTGTGTGTGTGTGTGTGTGTGTGTGTGTGTGTGTAAATGAGTGAACCAAAATAACCCATCAGGTCAATAACATTTAATGTTTAGCTCATTTGTTTACAAGCAGCAAACCTCACCTGATGGATAAAGCACACTGGTCAATCAGTGTATGGACTCATGAGAGAAAACACACACGCGCACACACAGTGGCAAAGTGCATTTAATGCACAGCTGCCCAGAGGTTTTTCAGGCCTAGGAGAGAAAGTGCCAGTTTAAATAATGCGGGTATAAAAGCAACATCATTGAAAGTTTTTTTTTCTTAAATACATGTACATAAAGCATAATAAAGCTGCAAAGTCCAGATCTTCAGACATTCCTGGGGGAGGGGGTGAACATTTAAAAATCGATATAAGAAAGCAAAAGCGACTGTTTTCTGTATTCACATATTGTAACATTTAAAATTCTAGATTTGACTGCACGGATGGCGTGTGATGTGCTTTAACGGGTGGAGCCATAGCAAAAAAGTTATGATGTGGTAACCAAGCTCAAGCAGTGTGTTCAGAATAAACTCTGTAGTAACTTTTTTCCTTGTTTTGAACTATTTTCTCTTTTTCCACTTCCTCCATCGGAATCATTACACACTCTTACAGGAGTCATCAACAGCATGATACATCTTTCCAATGACATGCTACAACAGTAGTGTCTAGCGTTTATAATTTTTGCCTATCATGGTGTTAGTCAAGCGTGTTCAAGAAGTGCAGCAGCGCCTGGTGGAACTCTCGTGGTTTGTCCATGTAGCAGGCATGTCGCGCTCCTGACAGCTTCACCACCGTGTGATGTGGAAGATTCTGTAGATTCTTTAGAGACTGAGAGCCTAAATTAGTGTCCAACTCTCCAACAACAATCAGAGTCGGAGTCTGAAAACACACACACACACACACACACACACACACACACACACACACACAATTATGATTGTGCAGAAATCAGATTCTATGGAACATCAATATCATAGTGAGCGAGTGCTTTTAAAATAATCACACAAACCTGGATGTCATGATACTGCTGTGGACTGAGCGTTCTGGTGGCCACTGGCGCAATGGGAACAAATGCCCTAAGCTGATCGCTGAACCTCTGCAGAAAGGGCAGAGCGTAGTGTCCACTCATGGATGGAGTGATGAGGACCGGAGTGTGAACTCCTAGAGCTTCGAGAAAATGCTTCAACAGATCCACACGACTCTGCTCGGACTTTACCGACTCCGACGCTGGAGATTTCCCAAAACCTACAGATGGAGAGATTGAGATGGAAATGGGGGAGGGATTACAATCAGAAAAAGCTGACTATATGTGCTTTTGGGCGTGTGTGTGTGTGTGTGTGTGTGTGTGTGTACCAGGCAAGTCCAGAGCCAGGGCCTGGTATTGATTAGCAGCAAGCAGACTGAGTGTTCCCAGCTCCTCCCAAGTCCTGGAACTAAAGGCCTGACCGTGCAGCAGCACCACCTGCAGCCTGATACATAAATTACACCCACCACTTTTCACCTCCCGTTACAAAAAAAAATATTCAGCAGACATTCATTCAGCAGACCATAGGCCATGAGTGTGGAGGTCACATGACCAGACCTGGGTAGGATCTGTCTCCCGGATGAGTCCACAGGCAGGGCCTCTCTGAAGAATAATGGCGGGTCACTGGGAATTTGTCCCGTGCGGACTGTGATGTTGATGGGTGATGGAGAAGAGAAGCCGAGTCTCTGTGTCTTTTGCAGCTCCAGAGACGGTTCCGTGCTACTCTGTCTGATGGAGGAGGGCAGAAGCAGGTACAGCAGCACGGTGAAGAGCAACACCAGGCCGAGCACAACCACACGGTTACGCAGGAAGCTCATAGTTTCTCTGGAGTGGCCGCTCTGTGGGTATATCATTAACACATAACATACATTCATTCATTCATTCATTTTCTTACCCACCCATTTTCTAATCCGGGGTCACATGGGTCTGCTGGAGCCTAGCCCAGCGCACATAAGGCAAGAAGTGGGGGTACACCCTGGACAGGTAGCCAGTCCATCTCAGGGCCACACACAGACAAAGAATTACACACACACACACACACACACACACACACACACACACACACACACACACACACACACTGTTATATTTTGGGAACAAAATATAAAAACAGAAAAAAGTTGCCACTGCTCATTTGTCATGAAATGTAAATGTCCCGCTCAACTCCCCTCACCTCACTCCACTCCACTCACCTCCCCCAAGTCCACTCACCTCACCTCAACTCACTTCTCCCAAGTCCACTCACCTCACTGCTCTCACACCAGTCCACTCCACTCACCCCACAAGCACTCAACTCCGTTTACCCCACACCACTCTATTCCACTCCACTCATTACCAGTGTTTCCAGATGTAGGCTCTATGATGGTATCGCCAGGTTTAAGAATGCCTGCTCTCTCTGCATCCTCAACCATGCGCAGACTGATCCGGTCTTTGACACTGCCACCAGCATTGAAGAACTCACACTTTGCCACTAAAAAAAGCAAAGAGGAAGGTATTGACACATTATTTTACTTTGCTACATTTGCTACTTTGCAAGTAGTCTGGATTTCTTACTTACACAGCTCACACTTGAGTCCATAGGTCTGGTTGATCTTGTTAATGCGTACCAATGGTGTGCCCCCAATTTTTCCCAAGATATTGGGAAAGATGCTCTGAGTGCTTGTCCTTTAAAAACAAATACAAAAGTAGAAAATCAAGAATATAGACAACTGTTTGAATAAAACAATCTTAAAAGAGGAAATGAATTGAGGAAAGCCAAATCAAAACAAGCCAAATTTGCTTAAAAAACATTTATATACATAAAGAGAACACTCATAGGAATACAATTAGTGGGCGAACCTTCTAAAAAAACTAGTACACATACTTTCATTCATAATGAATAAGAATCAGGTCAGTCCATCACAGGGCACACAAAGAAACAACCACTCCTACATACATTCTCTCCTACGGGCAATTTAGAATCGCCAATCAACCTAATGTACATGTTTTTGAACTGTGGGAGGAAACCGCAGTACCCAGAGGAGACATGCAAACTCTGCACAGAAAGATCCCCAGCGGAAATTAAACCCGGGACCATCTTGTTGTGAGACGACCATGCTAATCACTACTCCACCGTGTCGCCCTTATGTTACAATTTAATACGTTTTACATTTTGCCTGTTTTGGGGGCTTCAGCAATTAATTGTGTTAAGTCCTTGATAATGAATTGTTTGCCACAATTAGGCATTTAAAAAAATACCTCAAAGCATTTTATCCAATTTGTGCCTTATTAATGCTCTACTGTAAATTTGTGTTTTATTATAGATAGCAGCATTTGAGAGATTCCATATTTTCTGTCCTGTCTGTAGTGTTTATCTGTTTAGCATAATATAAATCAATTCATTTTCAATCCCGTTGCATTATGAACCGTCAACATAATTACATTAAGAATCGTTAACATGAGTTGAGCATCATTGAATTGCGAATGGAGCGCAGGAATCACATCAACATACTCCCATCCACTGACTTACAGTAGATGAAAGAAGGGTTCTGTAATGGCTACAGCTCCCCCTTGGGGTTAATAAAAGGGTGCAAATATTGGTCAAATGATTTTGAATCATATGATTATTTAAAAACCTTAGTAGTTAGATTATAATCATCATTTTATTCATCAGTAACTGTGAAGACAATACATTTTTCACAAAGCTTTTCTTATTAAATACTATGCTTGTGTAGTTGATCAGATGAGGCAGGAATTAGATCATTGCTCACCTAAGTGCATGTGTGTGGGGGGAGTCCGTTTGGGGTGCTCCTAGGCTCCATGTGCACTTGCTAGGAAGGTCAGGTCGGATCCATTTCTCAATGTCACCATCAGCGCTTTCACTTGTATCTTTCTGAAAAAGTCCATCAATACGGCTGGTGGCCGTGGTGCTGTTGGTCTTTTTGCCAGCAAAGGGGCAGGCAGGTTTGGATAGATCGTTCTCTTTAGTTGAAGGCACCGAAGGCATGATTCACTGCAGAGGATAAAAGGGTTGAGGTCAGTTCCTCAGAATGTAAAGAGCGTACTGAGCGTATTGGTACAATTGGTTATGATCTTTTGATTCCCAGGTGCCATTACTTTTTTTTTTTTTACAACCATCACCTCCAATAGTATGAAAGAGATTTCAAGATTTTGCAATGAGCTAGCTAAACAGTTGTGAAAGTGCAAAAGGGGTGTCAGTATTCAGGTGATGGTGTTCTCTGCTGGCAGGAGGGCTACACTAATCGTTACACTAATCATTGCAATAATTACATACATAAATTAGCTCTTTAAATCAAGATGTTGATTTATCAAAATTTTTTATCTTTATTTTGGCTGAAGAGTCTTTTTCTTTTTCTTCCTCTTTCGGCTGCTCCCATTAGGGTTCGCCACAGCGGGTCACACTTCTCTACACTACCCTGTCCATAAACCTCCTCTTTTGTCTTCCTCTTTTCCTCCTGTCCAGCACCTCCATCCTCCCTCAGCATTCTTCTACCAATATACTGCATGTCCCTCCTCTGCACATGTCCAAACCATCTGAAAATTAGCTGAACTAAAATGATCTGGCTGTTACAGCTGTGCAAACTAAACTCCCAGTTCGGAAAGAACGCACTAAATGCGACCGCAACAATATACTACTAATATATAACTAATCAAAAAGCACATTAAGCATCTGTGTTTGAATGAAACCCAAGGCACCGGAGGTTTAACATCCAAGACTATGTACGTTATATATCTTCTTTACCTACTTTGCTGACTGTGAGTATGGTGTGTCTGGATGGCAGTGAACCATATAATCAGCAGCTGTTTGGACAAAATTAAAAACCTCACTAAATTCTGTTAAACCATCTCCATCTCCTTAGAAATAAAATGCACAGAGGTCATTTTAAGAGGCAGATGGGTAAATAGAATATAGCACTTTACTTGATGCATGCTGGTATTTTATTTTTATGGCATACCAATATAAAGTTTTATCTTAGTATAACTGCAACATTCATTCATCATCTATCCAGCATACTCCCCAATTCGGGGTCCCGGATGCTGGAGGTACTGAAGACTCTGAAATTGCCCATAGTGTGCATGTGTGTTTAGTTGTTCGTCTATGTGTCCAGGGTATATTCCCGCCTTTCACTATGTGCGCAGCAGACACCCATGACCCCAAATTAGAGAATAAGCAGGTTAAAAGATGAATGAATAAAAAACTAAGCATTTTATCTGATATCCCTCAAGAAACATGGAAATACATTTGGTCTGGAATCATTTGGCACTTCATTAATAAGTTTTAGGATGGACACTTTTCATATGCTTTAAACTGAATGTGACCTTTAAGGGTTATATGCAGAGCTTGTGCTATTTTTGCCTGCGATTACTGTATTATTTCCACTTCAGTAACTGGTATCTTGGTAACTCAATACTATGTGGGAACAGAAATCAGTGTAAAGTACTTGAGGAAATGTACTTACTGTGTAGTTACTGTGTATGTTTTACTCTTTACTCAACTACATTTCGGATTGATATGTACTTTTTACTCAACAACATGTAAACTTACGCTTACCGTTACTTGTTAAATCATGTCTCTGCCTGGTAAGTAGTATTTACACCGAAAATCTTAATGCTTAATTTGATGCATTTTAATGACCATATCAGTTTTGTTGAAGACCCCTTTACATCATCTTTTAAAACTGATCCATATAACATAACTGCATTCACACTTCTTCTCCTTTCGGCTGCTCCTTGATCTTCCTCTTTTCCTTTTGCCCAGCATCTCAATCCTCAGCATTCTTCTACCAATATACAATATACCTCCATCACCTTGTCTCCAAAACATTCTATATGCACCGTCCCTCTAATTAACTCATTTCTAATCCTGTCCATCCTTGTCACTCCTAATGAAAATCTCAATCATCCCAAGATTTGTTGGGACCAGATTTATTCAGCATTTTGAGTTCCTGCACCATGTTTAAAAGACTGCAAAAACAATGCTGTCTTTAAGCAGGGTAAAATAGAGGAGAGACTTTTGGCAGCCTTTTATATACCAATGTAGCTTATTCCAGGATGCCTGACTCACACTGAAAGGTGAATATCTGATCTGTCTGCGTACATTACAGACACTAATCAGATTCAAATCCATATATAATTGAGGCCTGAAACCAATCCAAACATTTTTGCTTACATGATTGTGGGCGATACATCAATTGATACAAACCGGATGCCAAGACTACATGATTTACCATGAAACGCGGAAATATGTGTTTCCGAGAATTTTGCAATATTTGTGTCTTTTGTACTGAAAATAATGGGTGAGATGTGTGAGTAATCATTATTATCAATTACTTTGAGTAATGGTTTATTTCAATGTCCATTTTTTCGACTGGATTAAAAAATGTTTTAGACTGATAAATATTAATTATGATGTATAAGTCAGGGGCGGCGCAGTGGCGTAACGGTTAGCACGGTCGCCTCACAACAAGAAGGTCCTGGGTCAGATTCCTGGGTGAGTTTGTACTTACTGTGCAGAGTTTGCATGTTCTCTCCACGTCTGCACGGGATTTCTATGGGTACTCTTCCCACAAAAAAAGTTCAAAAACATGTACATTAGGGTGAGTGCTTTCTAAATTGCCCATATGACTGGGTGTGAGTGGTTGTTCATCTATGTGTGGCCCTGTGATAGACTGGCGACCTGTCCAGTGTGTTTTGCCCTGTGTGCGCTGGGATAGGCTCCAGTATACCCTCGTAACCCAGAATTTGGGAATAAGCATGTTAGAAGATGAAAGAACGTAGTAGTCCATCGTTTAAAATTAGCTACTTCAAAATTTTTACTTGAGTCCTACTAGAATTGGTGAGTTGTAAGGAGTTATTTTTACATTAAGGCTCTTTTACTCAGGTATAGTGTTTAATAATTGTAACACCTCACATTAGAGGGGAAAATCTGTAACTAACTAATGACACCTCACATAGCATAAACACATTACATAAGCTGTGCTCTATTAGAGTTTATACTGATCAAGAGATACTGTACGTCACTAATGGCATTGAACAAGAGCCAAAGCAAACAATAAAGGTGCAAGACAGAACATTGTGTGATGAGTGTGGGACAAGAAAAAAAAAAAAAAGATCCCAACATTATAAAATTGTATGACATCAATTTAGCCTAAAAATGGATTGAATACGGAGAACTGACAAACATCTGCTTTTTTTGCATGGGAAAATATACTCCAATAGCTATTACTACACTTTTTCCATCTTACACAAACACAGTCTGCTTACGACATCCAAACGCATCCATTTTTTATTAAATTCATTTGAAAGATCACTAAGCCAGCTAAACATGACTAAGCTTTTCTTTTAACCTAAAGATCATCAGCTGGTTGCTGCTTTCCAACTGGAGCAAGAGGTACATGTCCTTGGACGAAAAAGGATTTTTCCAAACCCTGTTTACCACCAATGCGACACTCAATATGCAGCATAATATTGGACGTTGTGATATTTTTGTTTTTCTCGAAAATATTGAGCACGTTCACCTTACAACAAAAATGTACCAGGTTTGATTCCCTGGCCGGGGATCCTTCTGTGCAGTGTTCTCTCCATGCTTGCACTGGATTTCTCCGGGTACTCCGGTTTCTGTGCTGCTTCTAAATTGCTTATAGGAGTGAGTGCGAGTGTGTGTGCTTCCTCGTCTATGCTTGGCTCTGTGATAGACTGGTGACCTGTACAGTGTGTCTGCCACCTCCTGCTCCTCTCTAAACCGTCAACATCGCTGGCCTCACTACAGTCCTATAAACTTTCCCTTTCACTCTAGCTGAAACTCGTCTGTCACAAATCACTCCTGCCACTCTTCTCCACCCGTTCCACCCCTGCCTGAACTCTTTTCTTCACTTCTCTAACGCACTCTCCATTTCTTTGCACTGTTGACCCCAAGTAATTAAACTCTTCCACCTTCACTACCACTCCTCCCTGCAACCTCACAACTCCATTGCCTTCCCTCTCATTCACACACATGTACTCAGTCTTACTCCTGCTGACTTTCATCCCCTTCTCTCCAGCGCATACCTCCACCTGTCCAGATTCTTCTCAACCTGCTCCCAACTCTCACCACAAACCACAATAGAAATATAGTAACGCTTCACGATTTTCTGTGTCATTCTTATTTAATCTGCTTAAATAAAAAATATGGAATATAGCAATATACTAAAGCTTTAAGCACACGACTAGAACCACAAATAGACGGGCTTTAAGACCCGGCAATAACATTGTTCTCACCACGTGGATCTAAAATAAAGAAACCAGTTTACACATCTGTTCGTATAAAGCTATTGTAAAATAAATATATCACAGTATCACAATATATCACTGCGTCAAAAGACAGGATTAGAAATCCGATAAAACTTCAAAGAGATTTAACAGTCTATAATCTCTTATAATATTTTATGGCATAAACATAGAACCATAACTATAGATCATGGCAGCAATTAACGCTTTTATTGCCTTGTTCAGAAATCACAACAATCAAATGACATGCAGTCAAATACCATAAATAACAACTGTTTCTTTACTTATTTCAAAGATAAAGATACAAAATTAAAAGATAAAATATTTCCTTTTAATTCATGTTCCGCATTTTTTTAATCCAGCAAACGAACAGAAAACACTGTTTACCTTTTTTAATACAGACGGTGTTTAGATTCTTGGTTAATATACTGAAAAAATATCCAAAGACTGAGCACCGTAAACGGGAGGGTTCATATTTAAGGGCATATTGCGTCAGTGCGGTTACGTCAACCACAAACCGGAAGAAAAGCCCCACGTTTTAAATAAACCCGAAACTCGGTAGTCGTGGATTTTAATTATTTAATACACATTTAAACGCACAAAACGCATCTTAATATTTGTTTATTTTTTTGTTTAAATTAAGACCAGAAGCCGTATATTGAGCCGTGGTCCGTACAGAGCTGAACATTATGAGTCATTATACTACATTATTTTTCCATATATTTTTTTAATTGTTAATCAATGCTGTAGCGTAACAATTTTCTTTCTAATAGATTTAAAGTTGCATTAAGACACCTTGGTAAAATGCCCCGCAAAGCCACGCCCCCTCAACACATGAACGCGCACAACCAATCTTTTAAAATTCAGAATTAACAGATAGAATAGGAAGGAAATCTTTCTTCATAGTAACAAAGATAACAGTAATAATAGTTTAATGAGTAAATCATTAAACAATAAATAACTAGTTTTTCTTTAATAAAAATAGTTTATACAATATGCTATAATTATAAAGCACGAAAACTCTCAATCTGATTTAGCACGAAAATCTAAACTAAATCATTCATTCATTCATCCTTTTTCCTGCTTATTCCCTAATTCGGGTTCACGGGGTCTACGGAAGCCTATCCCGGAGAACATAGAGCAAGAGGTAGGGGTACACCATGGACAACAAACACATACATTCACTCCTATGAGCTATTTAGAATCACCAATCAACCTGATGTACATGTTTTTGGACTGTGGGAGGAAACCGGAGTACCAGAAGGAAACCTACGCAAGCATGAGGAGAACATGCAAACCCTGCACAGAAAGACCCCTTGACCGGGAATCAAACCTGGAAAGTTCTTGTTGGGAGGTGACTGTGCTACCCACTACGCCAGCAGGCCTAAACTAAATCAATTTTCAAAAATCAAACACGTTTTACTGTCAACATCTCAAATAGTCAAGTTGTTGACCAGGGTTCAAGTCCAACCGTAACCAAGGAAGACCTGGGTTCAAGCCCCACTACCACAAAGTCCACTTATGGGTCCTTGAGGAAGACCACTCGTGCTCCAGGTGTACTGTATCATAGCTGGCCCTGTGCTCTTACCTCAAACAAAGAAAAACATTTGCTATATGTTGTATTGTGTATAATCATGTATGTGACAAAGCTTGAATGAAAAAAAAAATCTAAGGTTCAAATGCTGAGCAAGCAGTCTTTCCGTTCACAGATTGCAAGTGCACCTCTGCATGTTCTCTTGTTTTTCTCTGGGTACTCTAGTTTTTTTCTTACAGTCCAAAATTGATTATAAATCGGAGTGAGTTTGACTGTGTGAGTGGTTGTGTGAGTGTGTAGCTCTGCGATGGCCTCTTGCCTTATGTGCTCTGAAATAGGCTGCAGCAGACCCGATCATAATGAACAGACTGAGCCTTGTAAGATTAATAAAGTCAATCTAATCTAGCATTTTGATTGGATGTACGCCTTGGTCCGATTTTTGTTTTTGAACTGAAGGACCTATACAGCCGGGATGGCCTCTATTACACTATGCATCAAATGACCCAATTACATTTGCTGTACTTCAAATTGGCACAGATTGGATAAGACCCACAAGATAATCTGTGATTTTGAATTACATTTTTCCTCTTCCGTGACTGAAGGGGCACACAATTTGGGCAAAACGCAGGGTACACCCTGAACAGGTCACCAGTCCATTAAAGGGCTACACAGACTAACTCGCATGGGTAATTTAAAAATCATCAATTGTACATTTTAAGACTGTGGGAAGAAACTGGATTACCTGGAGAAAACTCACAAGCATGTGGAGAACATGAAACCCATGCACAGGAAGACCCCTTGCCTAGGAATCAAATCTTTTTGTTGTGAGCTGACTGATAACCACTATGCCTGCTAAAAAAGGTCATATCTAGATTTTTATCCTTTTTAAAAAAAGTTTCTTTCTGTACTTCTGCAGCTCAAAGCAGTCCTAAGCATTAAATCAACACATTTAAACAAGTATAAGGAAAGAATAACAATGAACTTTTATTGAGAAACAGATTTCAAGTTGTGAATTTAAAAAAAACAAAAGAGGGGGGGATAAAAGTGGGGTACAGAACAAAGTCCAATGTTCCAGGCAAATGTTGGTCGTTTGGGGTAGGGAGAGCACTACACCGAAGATTAAAAACAACAAAAAAGCGTTCACATGATGACTCAAAACCTTCCGTAGCGTTCACGGTCCCTTGATCTCCTCCTCTCCCGGTCACGGCGACCGCGGTCTCGCGAGCGAGAGCGGCGCTCACGAGACCGAGAACGAGAGCGGTGCCTGGAGGATAAGACAAATCAACATAATCAGCGCTCAGAAAAACAGAGTAAAACTTTAATATAAAGGACTACTCCAGCTTGAGCTACTTTAATATTCAGAAAATCGACACCACTTGTTCTGTACCTTTTCCTACGGCGCCCGTACAGTTCCCTCCTCAGCTCACGAGAAATCGGCTTTAGATGCATGAAGTTACAGAAGCCACCACGGGTGCACTCCCTGTGGAGACATATTTACAGAATTTAAACTTCTTTCGGCTGCTCCCATTAGGGGTCGCCACAGCGGATCAACCAAGCCTCCCTCAACGTGTCTCGAAAACATCACTCAAAATAATTTAAATTTAAACAAATGTGCAACTACACATGATTTTTATATTGTTGGACAGTCATATTATACGTTTTGTACTATTTGGTGATGCAATACTAACTAGCGTTTAGTGTGAGCAAAAGTTGCAATATAAAATTTGTGTTTTACTTAAAACACTCCTAACCTGTGTGAGAAAAGCAATCTGTCTTTCAGCTGTACTGTACCGATACAACATGCAGCTGGTATAAACAAAGGTCACCAAAAACCAGAAATAAAAATTGGAAGCTTACCAAGATTTAAATAAAATTGTACAGTTTGACTATGATGAGTTTAATTTTTTGGAGGCATTACTTTTTTTTTTTTTTTTATTGTGAGAATCTAGTCCCAGGGATCAAACAGAACAACAAGGCAGGATGAGGAAAATAAATAACGATTTATAAAATCGTTACAACTACACTTTTACTACAGATATTAATGTATAAAGCGCTAAATGGTCTCCCACTTCAGTACCTTAGTGATCTGGTGGTGCCCCATGTTCCGCCACGCCCACTTCGTTCAAAGGATGCAGGCTGTGTCCGTGCCAAATGTGAATAAAGTTACAGCAGGGGGCAGAGCTTTTTCATATAATGCCCAAAAATTATGGAACAGTCTACCAGTTTATGTCCGAGAATCAGACAGTCTCAATGTTTAAGTTTAGATTAAAGACCCGTTTATTTAGTCAGGCATTTCAGTGTTAGTCCTCTTTAGATAAAGGTTGCAGATCCGGGGGACTCAGATATTGAGTATTATGGTGATCTGATGCTGTCTCCCACACTCTCACTCCGTTGTTTTTGGTGGTGGTTTGGTTGCCTTACATATCAGGGATCCCTCATGTTTGTGCCTCTTTCTGGTTCTCCTTTTAGTTAGGCTGTACTAGTTAAATTTTGCTGGAGTCCTTTCCTGAACTCTATCAGTATCTTATAACCTCAATACCATTTATACAGTATATAACCATTTTCTTTCCCCCCCTCCCCCTCTCCTGTTGAGGTATAACGTGCCGCCCCACCGCACTTGGATCCGGAGCGTCGTATATAGGCTTGGTCATCAAATTCCCACGACGACCTCGGACGTCACCCCATTTCCCGCCACCAGAACTGTTTTCACTCACTCACAGACACACTTGTACATTAATGTTTGTTCAAACCAAATGAGGATGGGTTCCCTGTTGAGTCTGGTTCCTCTCAAGGTTTCTTCCTAATCTCAGGCTAGGGAGTTTTTCCTTTTCACTGTTGCTTGCTCATCAGGGACAAACTCATCATTCATCTATTTATCATTAATTCTGTAAAGCTCCTTTGAGGCAATGACTGTTGTAAAAAGCGCTATACAAATAAAATTGAATTGCCCAAACAGTAAGCCTTGCATATTTGTGCCCAAATATGCCTCAGTAAACCTAAACCACATTAAACAAACCCTCTAATAAGAAGAGAGGAAATATCTAAGCCATGATATCTGAAAAATAGGTCCGACCTTCTATGGAATATAATCTTAAGAATATATATTTACTATTAGAAGCACGAGTTATTATATGCATTCTAGTATAACCTTATGCCAAAGTGCCCTAGAATTGGCTTTATTAATTAACCAGTTTCTTGTAGATGTTATACTGACCCCATTTCATACTGCCTGCAGCAGGCTTCTCTGAAATCAGTAACCGGTGAGAGTTCGGCATGGATAGGCTGGCCGTTAAACCAGCGGTTGTTTAGGTCCATTACAGCTTTTTCGGCATCCTCCTCACGCCGGAACTGCCCCAAAACACACAAGATTAATGTAATGTAAACATTAATTCAGTTTCAGCAAATTCAGTTTCAATTCAGCAAACTTATTTAAATAATGAAACTATGCTAATTTGTTCGTGAGATATAACAGCCAATTGTTGGTTATCCCACAGCTTCGTTAAAGTTAGATCTGGTCATAAAATGAGTGTTGATAATTCCTTTATATCAATGCATTTGGTTAAATATACTATAGTATACATCATAGGGGACATTCGCTGTAATGCCACCATTGCTGTAGAATAACCTACCTAAATACATGTTAGAGAAATTTAGAAATCTGCTCTAATAATCTCAATCTGGGCAGGATTTTCAGAAATTTCTTGTAATCTAGTCATGTTTGACAGTAATAGTCAAATGGGATTTGACTGACTGTGCGTCAGCATTCTGATTGCAAAGTCTGAAAACTTTCCATTGAAATTAACAACATTTACACAACTGCAACAGCGACTGTGCAGCCTAAACTTTGCCAAAACCACCAGATTGAGTGCAATTTCATCTTAATTCACTCATCATTTGCACAATCACATGCACACATCACTGCAGGGTTTTCAATGCAACCCCTCCACATGCACTGTAAATTCCTTTAAAACCTACAACAATAATTTTATTAAACTTGTAGTATATGGGGGCGAGAATTTTTCGCTCCTTTATAACATGATTCCAAAAATCGATTCTTAAGCTTAATTCTTTTGCTGTGTATAAATACATGTACTCTACGTTTTTCTTTATAGTTAAATATAAATTTCTGTATGACTATAATCAATCTTTAAAAAGATGATTAGGTTTGATAAATAACGTTTGATTATTAAAGTTGTGTTCAGCATTAATTGACTTCCAAATATATAAAATTATTAGCAATGAATATGATTATAACACTATAATATAAAAATTAACCCTAGTTGTTAATTTTCAGGATCCAAGGCTAGTTTTTTACCTTCACATAAACATTGCCAACAAGGTGATCGCCCAAATTATCACACACATTCATCTCCTCCACTTCACCGTACTTCTCCTCCATTTCCGTAAATACTTCCTAAAAAAGAGGTTTATTATTATGAAAAAAGACAAAAATAAATCAGCATATACTGGCAACTTTGCATCCTTGCGGCTCACCTCGAAAAACTCATCATAATGCTCCTGCATTTCCACATCGCTCACAGCACCTAGAATCAAAAGCAGGAGAGAGATTTGCATTTAGAATGAAGGTCTACCAGAACTGTGTTCAGTGTGTGAAAAATTTTATATTAAATGCTAACCTGTTTGTACCATCAAACCTGAAAAATGAATAAATTATATAAATTTAAACCAAATTATCTTGTAATGTTTGAATGAGCTATTAAAAATTTATTAAAATTAAAACACTAGACCTATCCTGACTACAATGTTTTTAAATAAGCTATAACTACTAATAATCTGAAGCAAAATCAGTGTGAGAATCTTCACTAGTGTTACATCCTTTCCTGTACATCAGCAACAGGGTTTAAAACGTGTTGTTCAAGGCACCAGTCTCACCTCTTTCCCCCCCACACAGCTGCACTGTATAGCGATAACTGTACTAGAACAGAACTTACAGCGAGAGGCGTCAGCTGTCTGAGCACTGTTCTGAGGGTTACGGTAGATGTTTTGGATCAAGATGGTCTGTGGATGAAAGGAAGAATTATTACTGAGCAAAATTGTTTTAGAAGACAAAAGTTCAATTTATACACAATACAAACATGAGCTTTGTATACATTTGCTTGTTTTTGTTTTACATTCTCTGCTGCTTGTTTAACACTTATGATCTTATTTCAGCAGCTTTTTTCAACAATTAGTTGAAAAACAATTAAAAAGTACAAAAACTTTTTGCAAAAAAACATTTTACTAGTTCTCTTAGTTCAAGTCAAGAAACCATTGAAGTGAAGGCTTAACACATGCAACCAGGAGAGGCGCTCTAATGAGAAAATATCTGGATAGTAAATAGTTCTTGTGACTGAATAAGACAGGAGGCGGAGCTGGAGGTGGCAGAGTTAAAGATGTTGAGATTTTCATTGGGAGTGGCGAGGATGGACAGGATTAGAAATGAGTTTATTAGAGGGACAGTGCATGCAGGATGTTTTGGGGACAAGATGAGTGAAACGAGATTGAGATGGTTTGGACATGTGCAGAGAAGGGACATGCAGTTTGTTGGCAAAAGAATGCTGAGGATGGAGGTTCTGGGTAGGAGGAAAAGAGGAAGACCAAGAATGATGTTTATGGATGTGGTGAGGGAAGATATGGAAGTAGTTGGGGTGAAAGAGGCAGATGTAGAGGACAGGGTAGCGTGGATAAGAGCGATCCGCTGTGGCGACCCCTAACGGAAGCAGCCTATAGGAGGAGAAGAAAACGTTCTTGTGACTAGGTTTCATTGAAAATGATTACTGGGATCTGTAAACTGGTTTGCCAACAAATGTATTACATTTTAGAATGCAGTATTGGCTGTGATGAGCATAATTTGTTTTCTTTTGAAGTTTTAAATAATTGTTACAGAAAGCCACTGGGGGATATATTACTACTGTTTATCTAATATTAGCCAATCTCAAAATAAAAAGAAATGTTTAAATGCATGTGAAGAAAGTTTGTGAAAGCCCATGTTATTCTTAATTTTGACAATCATCATTGTCATCTTAGTGATGCAGAAATGGCAAATCCATTTTAGAGTAAAACTGCACTTTACATATTAGGAAACAGCATGTGATGAATCCCAATGCTTTGTATGTCATGCAAACAATCAGCTACTACAGACTATATACCTAAAAATGCTTATAAAAGGCACCACAAACATTTTTTATATTTAGTGTAGGCACTGACCAGTGATAAACACAGAACATTTGAATATAGGTGTTTAGTAACTATAAAAAAAGTATTCCAATGTGTCTTCCAGACTGGCTAATAAATTACACTCTTTCCCTGCCTCAACAGAGTGTAATATTTCAATGGTTTTACATTTGTTACAAATAATGGTGTATTTTTATCTTTAATGTTTGTGTATTAGTATCATGTGGAGAAGTATCAATATGTGGTGTATTAAAATGGCATTTAAATGCATATATGGTCTTTAATTTTATCAAGATATAAATACCTGGCCTGTGAAGTGAGAAGAACTGATTAAAAAAGGAGGACGTTCAGTTAAAAACAAATATGGGAGCATGCCTGAAGTACTACCAAAGGACTACTGAAATTTTGCAAACTCTGTCCCATTAGATCTCCATGCCAACAGATAAAGGATCAAAGCTATAAATAATCAAAGTTTTATATAGTGGATGCATTTTCTGTTATAAAAGTGCGTACACACAATCCGATAAATACAGGGGGATGGACTGAAACCAGGAAGACGCATACTGTTTGGTCATTTAGCAATGATGTGTACACAGAAAACAAGCTTATTTGTGCCAAGCAAGCATTCACATTACTAATTTCTTTGCTTTAAAGTTTGTTTGTTTGTTATACCACAACGGACAAAGAGCTGTCCTTAAATCATTCTTATATTTCATTGTCAAATATAGCATTGCAGTGATCGTCTTCTTTGTCCTTCGGCTGCTCCCGTTCGGGGTTGCCACAGCGGATCCGTGATCCGCACATTAGACTTGGCGGGGT